>JASUDE010000601.1:0-26406 GCA_034509685.1 Colletotrichum cereale | reverse complement strand
AAAGTACCGTAATATAAGCTATACCCAAAATAGTAGGGGGGTATACGTTAGATACCTTACAGGGGTATTTAATTTCGGCCGGATACCACGTAGGTAACCTACACTACACGTGTGCGATAAGTGGTGTAGTGTAGGCAGGTGTGGTGGAGGGTGCACGGTACGTACCACGCGAGAGTGGACATGGCATCCTTGCCGCCCCCCTTGGCCGAGTAACCGATGGCCACCATGCTGGTCGATATCGCCATCCTGATAACCTTTCTCTGGGCCCATTGAGTGGTACTTGGTAGGCCAAGGGTTGTTTGCTACCACTACTACTACTATGTACAACGTTTGCTGCTGCGTCTAGTCCGGAGAGGGCTCCATTTCGTCTTCTCTCCGTAACGATATACATAGTACATTACACCAAGTGCTGTACACTCAAACTAGACATGCGGCAGAGGTGAAGGAGCGTAGCCACGGCTGTGGATCGAGGCCGTCCATCATCCCCTTCCCCCAGAAGCGGAGAACATGAACACCCCAGGTGACGCCTGTAACTGTACTACGTACACATCCAGAACACTTGCGGTAGTGTTGTGTGGTTAGAAGAAAAGGTTGCCCGATTAGATCAAGACATGGCTGCATACCTAAACAACAACCCCCGGGTGAACCATCTCGCTTTTCGACGAGGTAACTTGTCTTGGTCTGTTGCCTCCCTTGATGCGCCTCTTTTGGCCAGTGCTCAGGATCATGAGGAAGGAAGGACCCGGTCACCAGCGACTGCCACCTGCAACTGATGCAAGAGCGTACCGGTAGTCTACACGATGCGATAGCCGGCCTCGACCGTTGTTGCAACATCGGCCCGCCCGTCTTGGCAATAACTGATTACCCATCTGCTGCTTCTCTCAACCGGGTTGATGCCTCTACGTTTTGTTGCGAATCCCAAAGCCACTCGGACCTCTTTCTTGTCTTCAACCACTACACACTACAAACTCGATGATGCATCTAAGCAACACACCCATGCATCTTTTTGTCATCTCTCATCGTCTTCTTGCCTTGCCTCCTAGGTAGACAGGTTGCTATGGCCATCCCACGGCACCGCTGCTTCCAACACGAGATTTAAGAAGTGCGCTAGCGAGCGTGCTTGCTTCTTCCAGGAACGACTTCAACCCGCCTACCAAGCATTCCAGCGGGCGTTGAAACGGCCTGACTCTGAACCATGACTCTCTGCATACGCCATGTGGGTGCTCAACCGATGATCGCCATAACCAAGATGGCACTCGGGCACCGTTCGTCTACACCAGAGCCCACTTTCTCTCGACCGACACATCCATCTACCGCACATGGACTTCGAGGCGTGCACCGCCATCCAACATGGGCAGCGACGTAGACGCAACTCCAGACGACCCCTTCGTCTCCCGTCTCGCTCTGTTACGATAGGGACGGGTTCACTCCGTCTCACCTTCAGGCGACGAATGGCCATCCGAGCCGTGTACAACGGCAAGGTGTTTCTTCCTTGCCCGGTCCGCTCGAACCCTCCACGACCCCGACCACAACACGAGTGTGTTGCCTGCCTGCCTGCCACTAGAGAGGTGTGTGTTTGTGTGGCGTTGACGACTCACTTTCGAACCACGCATCTCAGTGTATGATTCCTTCCCCCGCAACACTCGGACGCTGCACGCGTGTGCGTGTGTGTGACAAGGGTGGTGAGATGTTGATGAGCCTATCGCAGAGCTTCGCAGCACACGGCCTATTCGACCACGGCCCCCTACGCTGTACCTCGCTCAACTACCTACGACATCCATCAGCCACCGCATCACCCTTTCATTGGGTCGCACGTTCCTCCAAGACTGGCAGATGTGAACACAGCCTTGATAACCGACACTGCTCGGCGTCGTATTATTTTCCGGTCGAGCCGCGAGCCGTGAGACGCCAGCGTCTCAAACTCGGCTTTCGGAGCTTCATCTAAATCAACGTAACGGCTCACCGTGAGTCGTTGCTGCGGTTGGTCTACGAATACAGAAACAGATGCGTCTTCTTCATAACCCTGCACATATTAATCAACTAGACAGCCTACTACCTAGCCTTGCAACGTTCATGCCTCGAACCATTCATGCACCTTGCCCAGCTGAAGCTGCTCCAACTAAATTTCAGATCGATCAAGGACCTGTCTGTCGCACTCGTCATCTACGTGATCCAACAGAAACAAGGTGACGCACGACACGGTATGAACCCCCACAGCTTGGAATAATACGCATAGGCTGATGGGCCTGCATGAGATGGGTGTAGCCACCCCCGCGCCATTCTGGTCGATCCAAATGTATCAACGCTCATAATCTGCAGTCCAAGACGCCGGCAGGAAAGGTCTAGCCGCCCAACCGTACGGACCGGAGAATTTACGGTACATATTGACCGGATGTCAGAAATTGTCCGGGTTCACCACGGCAACTCTTTGCATGAAGTTGCATGAATGATAACCCCCAGGAAGAGGAGGGGAGGGCAACATTGGACGACGAAACAGGTGCAACGTATATCAAGAAAACAGTCACCCACCACGCAATGAAACGGCCGCATGACAGTCCAACTTGCAGGGTCCGGCGACTCGCTGTCAATGTTTGTTCTTAATGAGCCAACAGATACAAGCTCTCCAACCTTGGTGCGGGGGAAGTCTACACTCCACGTTGCTGGCTTCAAAACGAACGGGACGGCGTCCATAGCTTCACTAGTGAAGCCCGTCCTTTCGGGGTCTCGGGAAACGCGAGCCAAGAGCTAAGCCCTCGGTCCCGATGGCACTAACAAGAGGTTGATGTTGGTGCTTTGAGCTTTGACATGACGTGGGCCTCTGACGATTCCTTTGAGTTCTCATCGTAGTCTGCCGTCCGGCAGTGCACTGCACTGGTCGGTCTCAAGTTATTCTAGACTCCGTCCGTCCATTGGCTTCGGTTCTAGACCATTTAAACTTCTGTCACTTTCCTGCCACTCCAGTGCCACACGCCCGTCGGCAAAGCGTCACCAATGTTCGTCCACACTGACTAAGCTGTCCATCGGTTTAAAGCGATAATGCGCGTACAAGACGCGGCTGGTAAGGTTCATTCATCTTATCGTCGGTCCATTGATGAAAGAGGGGGGGGGAGGGAAGACTCTACGACGCATCTTCGCTATGTCTGGTAAGTCGGTTTCACCCTTATTTTTTTGGCGACTCCCACTCGGAACGTTCGCCGAGACCCAGCTGCCAAGCTTTCTCGGCCCAGCGGTGCTAGGGACCCAGCGGTGCTACGGCCTAGCAAGCCTTTTCTTGTTCCCCGTTCACAGGAAACAACGGCGCGGCTTCTGGATCGCGGATGTGCCTAGGATCCTCCCGGCCTGTCAACCACCGCCAATCCTAATAACCGTCGTCCGCTCTGACTTCTTCCAGCTCCTCATCGTCGGGCGCACGGCAGCGGAGAGGCGGAAGGGTGCGCCATACTCGATATGACAGTTGTCCCGGCCAGAAAGGTCAGAGCGCACCCAGGCTTCTCCTGTTCTTCGAGATGAGAGGTGATGAAGAGTGACGCCCAACCATTCTACAATCATCTCGTACCCTAAAAGGCCGCCTGCAGACAGCTTCATCCACCTGAGAGGGACAAAGCGTATTCCGAACAGAAGTCGCCCGCAGCTCGGGGTCAGGAGCGTGCCGCTTCGGTTCTTTCATCAATCTTGGTCTCCATCGAAAACATGCTGCGAATCTCGCTATCGGTCATTGGACGACATGGGTGCCCTCGTTCCATCCCATCACCCCGCCGAAGCAGGACTGTCGCCATTGAGGATTACAGCCTCCCGCCCGCCCACTGTGGAAACCTTGGGTCGCTTGTCTACTAAGTACGTTATCGCCAGGGAGGCCTGGAAGCAACCGTTGGCCGGGCTTCGGACCCGAGGCAAGGCCCCCCCCTGGTCCGGCTCCAGGAGCAACAACCAACCTTGTCCTTAAGATCATCAACGTTCCTACGCTTCAGTCTCCGCTCAGTGGTCCACCGCGTTCTGCTGCACAGTGAGTGTGACGGAGTGAGTGCCCCGAGGTCTAAGAGTCAAGTCACAAGTGAAGTCAGGCTTGACTCGAGACGGTGCAGACGCAGTCCATCTTCGTGGCCACGTGCTGTCCGTATGTCTATGGGATCGTGTCCCAGCTGATGTTGATGGAGCATTCGAGACGATTTGAGTCAACCAGGACTTACATTACATTGTCATCCCAATCTCGATATTTGCTCCCATAGCCTTTGAAGAGTTTGCACTTACTGACACACACCCTCTCTCATGCTCTCGCTCCGGGACCAACAGCCTGCAATATTACAGCCGGGAATGCAATAGGCGGCTGCGACAACCCTGTTACGTATATTTCGTTGGATCGAGAATTGTCGTTTGCTAGTGATTGGTATTTGGCTCGAATCCACACAGCTCACCGTCCCAACCTCATTACTGGGTACCATTAGTTGAGGATGAGAGCTCTCGCAATGCAATTTGCTGTTGCATTTCGCAGACCGACATTCAATTTCATCGGGCCAAAACGGAGAAGTCTGGATTGACTCGTCAACCTCCTTTCCGTGGCCGGGACACAAAACAAGCAGTTCCCTCCAACACCCTTGCGGGTTGCAGCGCGAACGTCTGAAATAGGTTGCCACTCCGCTCCCCGTCCCTCCTCCCCTTTCCCACACAGCAACCATCCCAGTGCCCCAGCGAAGCTCCCCTGTCGGGACAATGTCTCGGTACTGGCTGGAGGAGAGCCCCAAGCTCCAGTTGTCAATTACCTAGTCGGAAGACTTGGCTACCTTTCGAACGGTGGCAGAACAATATCCAATATTGGGTGGGTTCTGTTATGGTGGCTGGGATCGTGGGTTGGCAATGACATCCGACTCAGACGCAAGAGCGGCCTCCTCCAATACTCATTACGAAACAGCATCATTGATTAGCAACCGAGATGCCAAAGGTCGTGTAGACAATGGACCTTCCCCAAGCCAGATGATGAGTGCGCGCGGACTCGTCCGCCATGCGATCGGCCGGCTACGACCTGGTTCACGAGCGATGCCGCGTTGTCACATTCTCACCGACCACGGCAACCCATCACGCCCCGCTCTTGAGGCGGTCTCTGCAACAGCGTCGTATTCTTCACATCGCTTATGTGCGGACGAGTCGCGAACAGCAACAGCCATTGTGGTACACTAGACGGTGGACCTCGCACTCGTCGCCAACGACTGCGCGCACAAGTCATGGGGCCAAGCAGCAAAAAAACCAGACGGAAAAGAGCAGCATTGGGACGACGCACGCAACCGCAACACCATGATACAGACGTTGCACTGCATATGGAGTTTGGTTCCGCACATCACCCTCAAGTCGACGGCTGGGAAATTTTAAACTTACGTCAACACTTGGCAAGAAGAACCCATGGCCCAGGCCTCAGTGGTCTATTAAGAGAAGCCTTTGGTTAGATGTGCTGCTGCTCAAGGTCGTGATTATATCCCACCGCTCTAAAACTGCCCCAAGAGTCATGAAACGGCCGTCGAAGAGGATCGCCGTCGATCACCTACCCGCGTCATCAACAGCCGATATTCATTTCTAACGTTTCCTACCCACCGTTGATCTCCTGACCTCTGGTTGAACAACAAGAACTCCGGAGGTCAAGTACCAGCAACTCCGCATCATTTCACGCGTACTATGATGCAGATGGCGTGCCGTGTTGTTACGCCTCGCGAGTAAACCCCCGGGTTACTGACAGGCGGCTGAGACTGTGGCTCTTCGAGGTCCCTGGCTAGCAATAGCGGAAGGGCTGATGATCGGTTCCCCAGTCATTTTTCAGTATTCCGTCAGCGACAGGCCGGCCCTGCTCTCGTTACCAGAGACGGCAATTGGCCGGCAAGAATGTCGTAATGTTTCCTTGTTGTTATTGCGCCCGTTGATGCACTTGCAACTCGCCCAACCATACGACTGGGCATTGACCCCTGCGACGTATGCTTCTAATGGGAATGGTGGTGTTTCCAACACCATACGGGTGCAGAGAACACGACAGTCGCCCTTTAACGAGCGTCCAGGAGGATGGATTCTCATCCATGCACGGCAATCGGTATTGTAGCAAAGTAAACTTGGCGGGAACGAAATCGCCAGACAAACGTTCCCTGAGACCCCTCAGCCGATCCACGGGTCCGCTACAGACAAAACCTCGTATGCCGGAAATAAGCTTTCCAAACGACTATGGTGTAACCGGAGACCAAGTAGCAGCTCGGGGGTGTTGGGTGTTGGGGGCGAGGAGTCGCAATCATTGAGAGTTGTGGCGATAGTGTTCCGTGTGGCGGCCAGCCGCAGCGCCACGAGGGTCCGACTCGGGCCCAAGGGATGTCGGTCTGACTTGTTGCCAATCTACAGAGCGAACACGACAGCGGGCATACCCTTCAACTGAATTGAGTAAGGATCCGACTTTGAGACAACCTGCGATTGTTCCGATACCCCTGACACCTTGACCTATAACATATGTATAATGACAGGCATTAGACTCGAGTTCGTCGCAACCCCCTGTTTAGCGCCAGGACCTTCCATCGCTTACAGCTGTCTCGAAACTCGCTTTCCGGCAACCCACGAGATATGACAGCATGGACGGTGTCCCGCTGGACTATCCTAGGTTTCCCTCGGACTCGGATCTGGCTTCCATGGGGGTGGTTTGATGGGTTGCGTGTCGCCAGGTCATCAGTGGGTGGAAATCGCAACCGGGGGGGTTGACGGGATGGCACCTTGACTGACGAGCACACAAGACTTGAGAGAGATAAGAAAACCCAACCGGCACTTGGAGATGTGTCGACGGGGACGGAGCTCGGGTTATGCGAGGTCCAGCTAGCGGCGGACATTGGACGAGAAAGCTCCTCTGCAGGACGACGGGGTCTAGGCATGAACCCGCCCTGTCGAACGGCTCCCAGCCGCGGTCCTGTACCGGTACCTACCTACGCCTTCATTCGTCCGAAATAAAGGTGAGTAGTCTGGGTCGCGTATACTCACCCGGTGCCCTTCAAGTGCGGGGTTGAAACACCGTTTCATCCGAGCAGGCGGGCGTGGCATTTATCGCTCGCCTGCGATTCGCCAATGGCCACCAGGAACCCACGCATACCATTCTCCTTTCATCAGAAGCAGCAGCAGAGAGACCCAGTCGAGGGCAGCGAGCGCAGGGCATGTCTACGCCTCCTGCGTGGCCAAGGGCATCGACTACCTACTACTAGGCAGGCAGTAAGCACATGGCGCGCCCAAGGTCAAAGCACCCGGTCCAGGCGGTTGTTGAACGTTGGCATGGTTGCAGGAGTCCCGATTGAGTTGCGATGGCTCACTAGTAGCCTTGGTGTAAGTGTGGCGTGCAAGAAGCCAAACCTCGACGGGCCGTCAAGTTGTAACAAGAAGCGGTCCATTCAAGCGCAAATTGGGAGCGACAGCCAGCCAGCGAGGCTTGTGAGACCCTTGTCTTCCGGCCCACGAATTCGGGACAACAAGCCCGTGTGGACAGGAGGGTTTTCCTAGCCCTCGGGATCAGTGCTGTCAGGCGCAAGACGATAGAGAGAGAGATTGAGAGAGAGGGAGGGAGGGAGGAGACAGACATGACATGGGGTACGGAGTGGTCTGTGACGGGGGGTTCGGCAGGCCTGCGCCGCGGGAAGTTTCTTTTCGTTGTCGTATCTGTCTGTGTATTTTTGGCATTTGGGTCAGGTAACCGTCTCGGGAGCTGCACATCAACGGGCACAACTGGGAAAGGGATCAACAGCCAATCCCTCCCCCAAGAAGCGTGCGTGTCCGTACTACTACACAGCAACTTAACAAGTCCAGTTCTTTTTTTCTCCGACGATTACTGCGCACGAGAGGCGAATGCCGAGAGCCACATGGCTAATTAGTGGCAGGTTTTGTCCTCCCTGGCTGGTTCCATTCTTCCCCTTCCCCAGTTTGGTCAATTTAACCTACACCATGACCCACGATCCGATGGATAGACATCAGTCTGACAGTCGACTAGCCAAGGGGGCCAGCCAGTCGCCACAGGCTCTGACCGTGCATGATTAAGCCATCTATTTATCGCAGTCGCAGGAGTGTCGGAAAGTGGTGGAGAGACAGAGAGAGTTCAGTTATGGTTGATCCATCGCCAAGGTTTGGCCAACGGCGCCAATCTGTCATTGTCATGTCAAGATCTCGCGCCGGGCGTCCCTCAACCGTGGTCAGCGCGCCAGCGTCACGATGTGGCTCCCAGCCAGCCATCCAGCCAGCCGGCCGGTTTTCTTATCGAGGGGATGTCGGCCCGCAGGCGGATACACGACGCGCACGGCCAGCAGCAGCAAGCCTTTTTCTTGCACGCACAGCCGAAGCGGTCCGAACTCGTACTCCTCTCCCGGGAACGTGTCTGCGTCTCGGGTGTGTGTGTGTGTGTGTGTGTGTCCGTCCGGTGGCCATCCATCTCTATCCGTGCCGATGAACGCAACCCTCTTCGCTTCGCTCGTGACACTGACATTATCAACTCTCCGCCATGGCCAGGCTGAGTTTCCCTGCAAAGACCGAGAGCCCTCTCGGTTCGGGAAGTAACCGCTCACCCTCCCATTCCCGTCTTTGCTCGGTCGGCACCGATCTGGGTGCTCTGTAGGTAGTCAAAGAGCCCCCCCCGTCTCCCCTTCTCCGACGGACTCGGCCGACGTGCCAGAGCCCAAAACACCCACGCGAGCCACGAGGTGCGCCCGAGATCCGCGGGACTCCCTGCTAAGCTTGAATTGTTAGCGTCCCTCCGGCTTGGGAAGAGGAGGAGACGCCGCCGTCAGGATGCCATCTGGCGCACTTCCGCCGCCCAGGGCCCAGGGCTCCCGCTCCCACTCCCACTCCCACTCGTGGACTGGTGTGGTGGTGCTGCTGCTGCATCGTGTTGCGTGGCACTGGGCTAAGGCTTGGAGAGGCAGGTCGCTGCTAAGGCGAGGGGGGAGGAGGGTTACTGTCTTCGAACCATCCAATGCGACAGGGCCGGGGCCACAGGTTCAAGCACAGCGAAATGCGTCCCATACTCAAATGGTGCCCACCCTCCGGCGGCTGAACTCTTTTGCCCGCGCGGGATTCACCGGCTGGAAAGGTGTCGCTTCTTCTTTTTTCTTCTACCCTTCCAACCTACCAAAGTTACCTCCCCCCCGCTTCTTCCCCGGTAGTATTGAACAGAGAGAAGGCCCTGGATCATTCCATTCCTTCGAGGTTGTCCCCCCCACCCTCGTTCGTACAGAGGAGGCAAAGGCCGACGCCCAGTGCACCGAAAAGCGGATGGCCACACGTTCGGGCTGTTTCATGATGGGATGCGGGAGCAGAGCTTTCACCTGGCTCGGGTCGGTCCCTGTATAGGTAGCCCAACCCAGGCCCTCGGGGACCGGGCCGGCCTTGGGCAGCGTGAACCTCGTAAAACAAATGTCGGTAAATGATGCACCAACTGGACGGCCGTCCCCGGCACGGTAACTCAGATCTTATCTTAAGGAACATGGCATATGCGCTATAGGGCCACACAGGTGCTGAAGCCCCTTTCTCAATCTCCAACCTGGCCCCCTCCCCTCTCTCTCCTCACTTCAACCGGGAAACGACCAGGCCCCTGTAATCGGTTTATGCTGCTTGCACTTCGATTGGGCGCGCGAGCTTCCAGAACAGAAGAATGTGGGTTCCTGCGACACGCCCAGGTCCTGACAGCGGCGGGCCCGTTCGAATGTGGGGTAGAAAGAGGCCCAGACAAGCTCTCTCAAAGAGAAGGGGGGCTTGTATGCATTATTGGCTCGTTGCAACATCGGTGATGGATTGATGAGGTCGAAATGCGATGGTGCTGCAGAATGCAGTCACATCGCTTCCAGATAATCGATATTTCCAGCGTCCCAACTTCCGAGTCTCAATTTCGGCAGAGTCTTTCGTTCTGAGAATATGGCCCGGTATGAGTCTGGGTTCATCGGCGGAGAGTTGCGAGAAGCGACATTGAAGTCGAAGAGAATCGTGTCATTCCATTGAGGCGATTATACGGATACCATCATTTGGTCTCGCCGAAATATGCCGCGCACGCCCGTAAGATGGGCTTTTCTCCTCGCGAGGCCGCATATTGCAAGGTCCTGCGAGTCCCGTCAGCTCGCCCTGCTCGTGGCCATATGCAGGCCCTGTCACACGTCTCTGCGTGTCCAGCCCCTTTTTAGTCGGGAGGAGCCCGCGATGGGGCCAACCACACCCTCGGGCATGTTAAGGGTCGGGTCGACTCCATTGCTCACGCGGTGCCACGCCGCCGGTGTGACTGCGAGGGGTATGCTATGAAGCGTTGGGAAACCCACGGGTGACGGGCCCCTGTCCACTGTGCTGCCTCGTCAAAGGGAATAGTCCCCGGTGGGGAGCGGGTTTTTTGGAGGAAGGGGGCTAGACGAGGACTGAGTCGGAAAAGGGCAGGCGGCCGGGTTGGAAAGACCTCGTCTCAGAGGCAGCGGTCACGAGGCGTCCGTATGTAGCAGTGTGCGAAGCTCTTTACGGATGCTTGTAGAAGATAAAGGCTTCTATGCAAGAGATCGGGCCAGGGGCCCAGGCAAAGAGACGAAAAGGAGGCCGCGCGCGTGACGAGTATCGCGATAAACCCGGGTCGAGAAGGGCTGTCCCGCTGCTCGAGCTCCAAAGGGCGGCGGCCTGAATGCCTAGAAATGTTCCAAGAACAGCGTCATCATGGCCACCGCGCCCTCGAGGCGTTCCCTCTGTAGGTTCCGTCGATAACGGTTTCGAGACCTTCGGGCCTGGGGCTAGGCGAGACATCGAACGAACTGCTTGGCACGGGGTCGCTTCCAGGCCCAGGCCCATGCCGTGAGACCAGGACCGGCCGAAGGAGACTTTTCGTCCGGTTTCCCACCCTTGAAAAGACGGAGTGGCCTTTGTGTGCTCGGTTCCTTTGGACTGCGAAGATAATCCTCCGGGTAAGTGTGCTCCTGCGACAGAGAAGGGGGTGGCATGGCAGCAACTTGGAAGGCTGCGACACAGACACGCAGAGATGGGGGGGGCAGGGGCGAAGTTGGGATGCCCAGCAGGCACAAGGTCCTCTGTACAGCTTGCACAGGGTCAGACTCGTGCGCCATGCAGGGAGATCCCATCTCAGAGAGCCAGCGCCGTTTCAGGATGTTGGTCGTCCTGTCTTGCAGGTCCGATGTCAAGGTGGACGCGTGTATGTCGGTGATGGTAGTACCGGTATCGTACTTGAATCACCACATACACGGGGGTCCCCCGTGCCAAGCTCACGCGAGCTTATCGGCCAAAGGTTGACCTTGCCGTGCCCAAGACTTTACAGAGCTAGTCGAGGCGGTCGTTCGTCATTGAAGCGCGGCTTGCATCTCGGGTGGAGAGGGCGACATCTCGATGTTGCATGGGACATGTGTTCGAGCAAGAAATTTGCCACACTGGCACACCGGCCGGATGAAGGGGGTTGACAGCCTTCGCTCTTGGTGATCTTGGATGTTTGGGATGAAAGCTGGATGCCTTCCGGAATTCGCAGTTGCTGAAACAAACGTGGATGGAAGCCAAGCCGGGCCGGAAACGGGGCTGCATGGCATGTGTGGCATGTGGCGTATAGTGTGGCTTGACCCGCTGAAGCTACCCCCCCTCTAGGCCAGATATGGCAAGTGCTTCCAACAACATCACGGTAAGATTTCCGTGATACCCAAGTTTTGGAGACTGGAGCTCCGCAAAGTCAACTGTATCACATGTTGCGATCTCTTCTGGCAAAGGGGTCGATTCCGCTCAGAACAAGCTTCACCCTCATCACCAGCCCCCAGAGCCGAGCAGCCGCCTTCGGCATCACCACCGCAAAAATGGCGACCACCTCGGGAAACAGGGACCCCAACACCCTCTCCAACTACGGCGCCTGGCTGACCAAGCACACGACGGCCAACTTCACCATCGACTTCAAGGACAAGTCGCTCAAGGGCTCCGTCACGCTCGAGCTCGAGTCCCTGACGGACAAGCAGAGCAAGGAGATCATCCTCGACTCCAGCTTCCTCTCCATCTCGGGCGTCAAGGTCAACGCCGCCGCCTCCACCTGGGAGCTCAAGGACCGCGTGGAGCCCTACGGCGCGCCACTGCACGTCTCCGTGCCCCAGGGCGCCGCCAAGGGCGAAGTCGTCAAGGTCGACGTCGACCTGGCCACCACGGGCAAGTGCACCGCGCTGCAGTGGCTCACGCCCGCGCAGACGAGCAACAAGAAGCACCCGTACATGTTCTCGCAATGCCAGGCCATCCACGCCCGCTCCCTGTTCCCCTGCCAGGACACCCCGGACGTCAAGTCGACGTACACCTTCGTCCTCGCGTCGCCGCTGCCCGTCGTGGCCAGCGGCGTGCTCGTCGAGGGCGAGGGAGAGAAGAAGGGCGACGATACGGTGTACCGCTTCGAGCAGAAGGTGCCGATCCCGTCGTACCTGTTCGTGCTGGCGTCCGGAGACATCGCGACGGCGTCCATCGGCCCGCGGAGCATCGTTGCCACGGGCCCCGACGAACTCAAGGAGTCGCAGTGGGAGCTGCAGGGCGACATGGAGAAGTTCATGGAGGTGGCCGAAAAGCTCATCTTCCCGTACAGGTGGGGCCAGTACAACGTGCTTGTCCTGCCGCCGAGCTTCCCCTACGGAGGCATGGAGAACCCCATCTACACGTTTGCGACGCCGACCATCATCAGCGGCGACAAGCAAAACGTGGACGTCATTGCGCACGAGCTGAGTCACTCGTGGAGCGGGAACCTGGTCACCAGCTGCAGCTGGGAGCACTTGTAAGTGAGATGACGGTGAGACGCCAGCTGACGAAGGAGATGTTAACTTTGTTGTCTCAGCTGGCTCAACGAGGGATGGACCACGTATCTTGAGCGCCGTATCGGTATGGCTATTCACGGAGATGCGGAGCGCGACTTCTCTTCCATCATTGGCTGGAAGGCCCTTGGTATGTCGGTGCACTAAGCTCTTCTCCTTCTTCACAACATCTCACGGGAGAGCACTGTACTAATCGTCCACGCAGAGGACGCCGTCGCTCTCGCTGGCAAGGAGTCGGAGTTCACCAAGCTCATTATCAGCCACAAGGGCATCGACCCTGACGACGCCTTCAGCACCGTCCCGTACGAGAAGGGCTTCCACTTCCTGTACTACCTCGAGCGTCTTGTCGGCCGTGATGCCTTTGACAAGTTCATCCCCCACTACTTCACCAAGTGGTCTCGCAAGTCCCTCGACTCGTTCGAGTTCAAGGAGACCTTCCTTGACTTCTTCAATGGCCTCAGCGACGACGAGATCAAGAACAAGGTCGCCTCTATCGATTGGGACAAGTGGTTCTACCAGCCCGGTCTCCCGCCCAAGCCCGAGTTCGACACGACCCTAGCGGATGTTTGCTACAAGCTCGCCGAGAGCTGGAAGGACGATAGCTTCAAGCCCTCCCCGGAGGACGTGGCCTCCTTTTCCGGCAACCAGAAGTTGGTCCTCCTCGAGACCATCGAGAAGTTCCCCAGCCCGTTGTCCGCCGACCGCGCGCGTCTTCTGGGAACCACGTACGACCTTGTCTCGTCGCGCAACGCCGAGCTCAAGACGGCCTACTACAAGATTGCGCTTGCTGCCGAGGACGCGTCTGCGTACCAGGGCGCCGCCGACCTGCTGGGCCACGTTGGCCGCATGAAGTTTGTGAGGCCCATGTTCCGTTCGCTGAACAAGGTCGACCGCGAGCTTGCGCTCAAGACCTTTGAGAAGAACAGGGACTTCTACCATCCCATCTGTCGGGGTATGGTAGAGAAGGATCTCGGACTTGTCTAAAGTAACAAAACTGGCCTTGGAACGGAGTGCAAGAGGAACAAATGAACATGTATCCGTATACCAACGATCAGTACGATGTCCTACATACTGTTTCTCCTGTGACGTCAAGTTCACATTTTCTCTTACGATCACACATATTTATCAGCAGGGTAGAATGGTGGACATGTCAACGCACTCAAGCAGTTGGGCAAGGTTTTGCTGCTAGACTTTATCGTGATAACGGGCTTGGTCCCTTTTAACAACGAGAAATCTATTGAAAGTAGTAAAGTCCACGACCGTCTGTCATCTCCGTGATCTCCTCCCTGCAAACTCACGACCCATGCCAATTTTGTTTTTCTTGATGAGAAACGAACGGCGGCAACTTCGTCTCCACTCACAATTTGACGAGGTGCCGTGGTTGCGCCAACCATGGGATAGGGCAAACCATTCATTTCCCTGCGCATGAGCGAGCTCGAAGGCGTACTTTTCTTCTTCTTCTTCCATTTTTTTATTTAAACCTTTTATGCGTATGAAGAGCCCTCACCTAGCGTGCAGATACATCTCAGGGCAGCACAAGTCTACTGCTCGTGTTCCCTGCGTGGGCACTTCGAAAGGCATTTGTGCACGGGTCCGCCAGGCCAGGTGGACATGACACGCTCGCCTTAGCATCATTGCAGTCGGAGGCAAGATGACGGGACACGAATCGAACGCCTTTGTCCAAAATGGGGGGGGGGGACGAATCAGTTCGTGGCGAGGTGTGCTCAACGTGCAAGCGCGTCGAGGGCCAACCGGAGACCAACCTCCCGCCGCCGCCGCTTCACAGCTTCGCCTGCTCCTCCGGCGAGAGCGTCCGCAGCGCAGGCCCGGCCCGGCTCCCGTCCCCGGCCATCCTCAACGTCGTCTCCCCGCCGACGGCCCTCCTCAGCCTCCACTTCTCCCGCAACGCCGTCGGCGGCTTGCGCTCGAAGCAGTCCGCGACGTGCGAGCCGATGACCGGGAGGAACTTGAACGCGCTTTTGGTCGCGGGTCAAGTCAGCATATGCTCTCTTCTTTGTAGGCTTACCTATTCGTGACAAAAAGAATAGAAGAAGAAGAAAAAAAAGGGAGAGGGGGGGGGGGAGGGACTGACTGTCCAGCACCGCCGGTCGCGAAGAACAAACCCTCGACGTCGGGATGGTAGTCGACGACAAAGTCCCCCTCGGGCGTGTCGGTATACCAGCACAGCCGCCTGTGCACCCACTCCCGCTCCGCGAAGTCGGGGAAGAACAGCCTCACGCCCTCCCGCAGCCCCTCGTCCGCGTCCCGCGGCAGGAACCCGGACGCGGCGTTGCTGCCGACCAGCCTCGGGCTCGACACCCTCCTGCGCTCCTCTTGTCCCTGGCCCGCCGCCGCCTCGGCTTCGGTTTCGGCCTCGACCTCGGTCGCATACCCGAACCCGTGCCGCGCGACCTTGAGCAGGTTCGTCCCCGGCGTCGGCGGGAAGCAGAAGACGCCCGTGCTCATGTTGATCATGACGGGCATATCCCGCACCCTCTCCGCCTCCTCGCCCGACAGCTGGATGAACCCGACCGGCTGCCCCGACGCCGTCCGAACGCCCGTCACCCGGCCCCCGGCCCGCCGCAGGGACACGACGGTCCCCTGGGCGCCCGTCACGAACGAGACCCCTGCGCGCGTGCATTCGCCCGCCAGCGCGCGGATCGCCCCCGCCGCGTCCGCTCACCCCCCTTCGGCGTTGTGCGTGGCCGCGAACGCCCGCAGGTCCGCCTGTACGCCCCCGTACAGCCTCTTCACCCCGGCGTCCGCGTCGGGCGGCTCGAAGAACTCCAGCGGCTTGCCCCCTTCCTCCACCTCGCCCCGCCACCGGCGGTACTTTTCAAAGTACGGGCTCGGGCGCTCCCTCTCGTCGGCCATCATGACGAACCCGGACTCGTGGTAGTGCGGCCCGTACACCTCCGAGGTCCGCCACCCCTGCAGGGCGTCCGTCGCCAGGGACGAGTAGAGCGGGTCGGCGTACTCTGTGCGGATGATGCGCGAGACGTCGACGGAGCTGCCGTCCGGGACGGGCGGCAGGAAGCGGTCTAGTACCGTGACGGAGGTGTATCCCCGGTTGGCGGCGAGTTCGTGGGCGAGGCTTAGTCCGAAGACGCCTGCGCCGACGATGAGGACGGAAGAGGATGCGGATGTCATTGCGAGTGAGGAAAGGGGGGGGGGATAAGATATGTATTGGTTGCGTAACGTTAAATAAGCAATAATGATTTAATCACGATTCAAAAGTGTCACCTCCTCTATGATTGACGATCGATGGGTAGATATTTAAAGCGAAGCAAAAAGCTCTTGGAGGACCACATATTCAACGTGCAAAATCGGGCTCAGGTTATTGCGCGGTAGAAGTGGGGACAGCCCAGTCCGCCGTATCCACTTTTACGATCGAGGGGTGGTAGTGCTATTCTACTGGATTTTGCATCAAGTACTATGTTTATCTACTAGCATTAATAGTCCTATAGCTAGAGGCTCTACTTTTATATATCATGCAGCTTAGTTATATACAGCCTAAAGTACTCTTAAGGAATTTGCTAGGTAAGGTTAAGTCACAGCTCCAGAGGACAATGACCCCGTAGTGTGGGTCTGATCGGCTTCTGTTCCGGGCCGGTGTCGGGCGGTACAGGTTCGCGTGGGGAGAGCGACCAACAGACAAAACAAGACTGGCAATCCCATTGACATTTGCTACCGACTATATTCCAACAAGACCTAGATACAGTTCCAACATACACAGTCTCGTCACAGCTACACAATCGGTAGAATGGCGCCTCTCCTTTCGTGCCACACCCGGCACTAGTGGAACTGGTCCTCCGTCACGCCCTTGCCCATGGCAGCGGTACTGCTGATGCCGCCCGTGACCATTTTCTGCAGCTCGTCGACGTACGTGGCACCGCTCCACTTCTGGTGCTTAACGACGTCGACGCCAGAGTCCATCTCGGGCTCTTGCACGAGCTCGCCGTATGCCCGCATGCCCTGTTGGCTGTACGCCTTGGCGAACTTGTCGCTGATGAGCGCCGTCGTGTGCAGGCCTGCGAGGGTGATGAACTGCCAGCAGTACCCGAGCGACGCGAGGCGGCGGATGTACGTCTCCTGCTCGGCGCGGGGCATCGCCGTCTTCCAGTTGAAGGAGGGTGAGAGGTTGTAAGCGAGCCTGGAGGGGTGATGCGTTAGCCTTGGTTGTCATCTTTGGACCGGTGGTTGTTTTTTAAAGCGCGGGTTTTTTGTGCCAACTTACTTCTGCTCAGGCCAGACGGCGTGGACGCCCTTGGCAAACTCCTGCGCCTGCTTGTAGTCGGGAAGCTTGCTCTCCATCCAAATGGCGTCGCAGTAAGGCGCGTAGGCGATGGCACGGTTGATGGCGCAGTCGCAACCGCCCTTGAGGCGGTAGTAACCCTCGCGCGTGCGCGGGGAATCCCAGTCGAAGTGGACGTCGGCACCGAGGATACCCTTGGCAAGCGCGCGCGCCTCGGTGTTGCTCTTGCCCTTGGCAGCCGAGAGGTACTTCTGGGCCAGCCCGTCCTTGTTGGGCTGGGGGCCGGCCTTGATGGCGTCGACGACGGCCTCGTCGAAACGCTTGAGGTTCGCCTGCTTGAGCCAGTTGTCCTCGATGGCCTGGAGCTGATCGCCGTTCTTGCCGGCCAGCTCGGCGGCGATCATGAGATCGTTCAAGGGCTGGAGGCCGGGGTTCGTGGAGCCGAGTATGAAGGCGTGGTCACGGGGGTCGATGTTGGTGCTGAGGAGGGTGGCGGCCTCGGCGTCTGTGCGGGCGACGGCAACGAGGTTGGAGCCCATGATGTCGGCCTGGGCTCGGATGGCGACGAGGCGGTTGATGTGCTCCTGGATCGGCACGAGGACCTTGCCGGCCATGTGGCCGCACTTCTTGGTGCCGGGGGCCTGGTCCTCGATGTGGATGCCGGCGGCGCCCTTCTCGACGAAGAGCTTGGTCAGCTTCATGACGGCGGTCAGACCGCCGTGGCCGGTGTCAGCATCGGCAATGATGGGCCTGAGGTAGTCGACGTTGGCGAGCTTGGCCCGGGCCTCCTTCGGGGCGCTCAGGCGCTCTTGCCGCTGTTTCCGGTCGTGGAACAGCTGGGCCATGAACAAATGGGCGACTTTGTTGGGGACGGTGGTCTACGAGGCGGGTCAGCGACAGGTTGGGGCACGGGAGGAGGGGAGCACTGGGGACTCACGTAGGGGTAATCTGCCAGATCCGGGCCAGGCTCGTCCGAGGCAGAGGCCGTTGAGGATGATTGCCAGCCGGAGACGTAGACGGTGTCGAGATACTTGGCCATCTGGGTGACCATGGTGGGCTCCAGGCAGCCGTAGGTGTAGCTGGCGTCCTTGTTCTTGAAGCGATTCTCGAGGATGTCGTAAAGCTTCTTGGACTGGGCGTTACTCGGGTATTCGATCTTCAGGTGGCCTCTCTTGGAAACGATCTGCTCGGCAGTGAACGGGCGCTTGGTGTTTCTCCATCGCGGCTCGCTCCACCACTGCTTGACTTGCTCAACCTCCTTCTGGAAGAGGTCGTCTTCGATGTTGGGGTCCACGGCGGGGTTGACCATGTTGTTGGCAGCCATGATGGGCGATGTGGTGGTGCAGACTGGTGAAAGGGAGCTGCTGTTCCGAGGTGAAGTAAGGAGGGAGGTTTGCTCGGGGGGGTAGATGCCTCGAGACGGGATATAGCAATTGAGGATGCGAGGAAACACTTGTGGACTTGGCAGGTCAGGAACAAGACAAGACGTGTACAGTATAGCAGCAGACTAAGGATGCTATTCACAACTCAATTGGTGATAGGCAGAGTCCAAGGAGGAGGAAGGATAATTTCTTGGAGGGGAAGAGGGAAGAGAAAAAGTCAATTTCTCGAGAGTCACGAGCAAAAGAAGAAGAGGCAGGCATGGCAATAAAGAAGGAGCAGCAAGCACCAGCTAGGCATGAGCGCCATCGGTTGTGTTCGGCCAAAAGGCATTCCTGGGCCAATCGTCTTACATCTGTTTCGAGGCAAGTACCTCTGACCCGGGCCCAGGCCAGACGTTGGACAGTGTGAGTGAGTTTGCCAGTTCCTCATTTGCCCCCCGCGTGGTGAGGCATAGGAATGGACAAATCCTGGCCGAGGAGGGGGCCAGGACCGTGTGCAAAAACAAACCTCGGATGCGCACCAGTCCAAGTACAGTATACTGTTTATCTCGTCCCCTTGGCCGTCCACGTCCAAGGTCCCAAGGCACTATCTTCCGGGATGGGGGATTGGAATGCACGGGGTAGGGTTGCGAGGTGCCCAGCATGTCAAGTCAGACACCACCAGACCAGAACACCTCCAGTTGCTCCCCAAGCCAAGTGAGAAAGGGGTGACGTGAGGTCGGCCTTGTGGTGTCTGGATTCGGCTCAAAGGGGAAGACGGATTGGGGCGAACCCGTAGCTGGCCTTCCCCATTGCCGTCATTGGCCGAGTTGCCGAAGCTCCTTGCATCTCCCCCCCGCCGTGCCCCGCCATACCATGGTCCTCCCGCTGCTGTCGGTACCTGTTATTGCTGGAGAAAGGGGACGGACGGGTCTGGGGCAAGCGGTACAGCTGTGCGGCCGGGCCATGGGAAGCACCTACGGATACCTAATCTGCAACTGCACGCAGTCAACTCTGACGTCCGCCGACTCCGAGCTTCTTCAACGCGCCGCCACTCGGCCACCACTTGAGAGTCGTGCTCGACCATTTCTTCACCAAAACAAGCATGCTTTTCATTTCATTGAACCGTGACCCCGAGGTAGGGTAGGATGAAGCGTCGCCAGAACCTCCAGACACCCCCAAGTAAAAAAATAAAAAAAAGAACCCTCTGCGGGGTAGCCGTCATCTCTGAGCATGTGAAGAATGCTCGTACCTGAGTCGGCCCACTGGCGCCGCCGCAACCTAGAGGCTGATCACGCTTTCCTCGCGTGCGTCACGCATTCCGGCCTCAGCTGCTCTCTCTCTCTCTCTCTCTCTCTCTCCGGCCAAGGCCAGGTAATAACTATGCCTCGGCCCTCACTCACACTGTACGTGTACGTCCATGTTCCGCCCGCATCCAGCCGTCCACGCGAACATAGCCTCCGAAATCCCTCCTACCCCCGGCGCTCTGCTTGTCCTCATCTCATGTCAGTCACATGCCTTGCACTGTCACCCATCCATCAAGCTCGACATCTCACGGAACTTGCCCGATCGACACGTGCCAGCCCTCTGTCTAGTGTACCCCGCTCTCTCTCTCTCTCTCTCCATGCCGTTTCCCCAACTTGTCAGATTGCGCTTCTCCATGTCTGATCGCATTGGGTGGATTGGATATCTGGTCTGGCTTCGCAGCCGCTCTAACCTCTTTTTCAACAGTCTTCCAGACCCTGCCGGCCATTCGGCCGTGCCTCCATACAACCAAGCCCCAATTACCATGCGTACACAACATTTCACGTCGGTCCTTCGCTAACATAACCTCCGATATCCGCGATGCCGCGGCAAGCAAGCCACGAAAACAAGAGCGATCCCCTCTTTATGTCAAAACGAGATCCATGCCCAACACCCCGACACTGGCAATTGTACTGTTTTCACCACTTTCCCAAGGCCCCTTGCACCACTGCTGCCCAACTTCTTCTCCGGCCATGCGCACTCACTCAGGAAAGCTCGGCCAGGTGCTTCTCATTGTTCTGCTCAATCGCGTCGTGGAAGGTCTCGTACGGGGTCAGCGTACCCAAAGCACGCCGCATGTGGGCATTGACGATTTGCAGGCCGTAGACGTAGCTTGCGTTCACCCATCCGAATCTGGTCCCCATTAGCACACTGGTCACGCCAATGCATCGCCTCGTCAGAGAACTTACCCTTCCTTGGCGACACCCTTGAAGTCGAGTCCCTGGTTGCCGTACTCTGCGTCGACCCTATGAGGGTCAATGGGGCGCGTCACGTCGTACTTCTCGACAACTACGCCGTTGAAGTCGACAAAGGCCTTGGTGATCATGAACAGCCACTTGTAGGCTAGACGTTCGGCCTCCTCGGTGAAGCTGTATCGCACCAGTCCGGTCCAGGCCAGCATTTGCTGAGGTGCCCAGCCATAAGGGTAGTCCCATTGACGGTTGGGCCTCTCGAGGCCGACCACACCGCGAGACTCTTCCGTGCCCGACAGGAGACCACCAACAGCCTCGAACTTGGGCAGCGCCTTTTGTACCATTGTCGCCGCTTGCTTGGGCGAGGCCACACCAGCCCACAAAGCCCAGAAGGTCGTGCAGCTTTCGTACGAGCACTGCTCTTTCTTGGCCGTGTCGTAGTCGAAGTACATGCCTTGCTCCTCGCTCCAGAGGTACTTGTCAATGGCCAGCTTTCTGCGCTTCGCCCGGCGGTCCCAGATGGCCGACGTCACCACTTCACCGGCCTTGAGCGGCCCGACGGCAAACTCGTCTGGAATCACCAGCTTGTCGTTGAACACGTTCCGGATAGTACGGGCAATGTCGGTCTCGTACTTGAACAAGAGCGAGTTCAAATCGATGGTTGCCAGGTTGGCGCAGACCTTCTCGAGCCGGTAGGATGTGTCGTGGCCCGACTCGCGCACGGCCCGGTCGTGCAGGAAGTACTCGTCCAACTCGGGCTCCTTGATCGTACCACTGTTGTAGGCTTGCACAAACTCCTGCCAGGTGATGCCATGCTTCTCGGCGTAAGGCTCGAGAACGTGAACAAAGTGACCCGCCTCCGTCTCGGGGGGGACGCCCAGTCCTTCAGGTCGGTATCTCGATAGACCAGTGACAGGGTCCAGACGAGGCTCGGCGACCCAGACACTATGATACTCCTTGATGGCGGCGAGCATGGATGTTCGGAGGAATTCCTTGGCGTCGGGCTCATGCTTGATCTTCTCATAGACACGGAGGGCCATGTCCGTGAGGAAAGGGGGCTGAGAGCGGCACAAGTAGTAAGAGCGGGTAGCGTTCAGGATCTTGCCATAGTGCCGAATGCAGAAGCAGAAGTTTTGCACCATGGACTTGGCGAGATGGACCTTGTCGTTAACAAGGAGTCCCAAAGACTCCATGTAGCTGTCCCAGCCGTAGAGTTCGTTGAAACGACCTCCGGGCACAACAAAAGGAAGGCCCCTCAGTGTTTCCTCGCCAGTCTTGGGGTCCTTGATCTTCTCCATCTCAACCGCGAGGAGACCCGGCTTAGCATTCATGTCGCGAACCAGCTCGGGCGTAATGACCTCGGGGAGCTTCTGAACATCCAGGCGAATCTCTGGTCTGTCCTTGGCGACTTTGGTGTAAAACTCCAGCTGCTCCGGGGCCCCGGCAGGAACGTAGATACGAGGCCGAGGGTCGTCGGTCCAGTCCTTGGGATCTCTGGCCGCGATCTCCACGCTCGAAGCATCGATTCTTCTCGTCAAACCTTCCCAAAAGTGGTCGCGAATCAGTCTCGACAATCGGTTGACAGGATTCTCGTTCAAACGACCCTCGTCGAGGATGATCTGCTTGCGACCGTACTCTTTGGCCAGCGAGAGCTCTTGCAACAAGTTGGAGAGCATGTATGTGCCTCGGACATCGAAACGGTTGTGGCCTGCGGATGCAGCAGTTCTCAAGGACCAAACCTGGACAGAGATATTGTCAGCTTTAAATTCAGTGTTGGGGGGTTGGGTAGTCAGCAAGTAGACACCTTTGGGCCATTGTCCTCAATGGTGATCTGCATGTTTCCATCGGTATCCTCCTGGGCCTGCAGGCTCTTGAGCGTCTCGTCCACCTGGATGAGGAACTTCCGGTTGTGAGGAATGGTGGATTCATCTGGAGGATTCAGAGTTAGCAAATGAGACGTGGAATAAACGGATTGTCAAATCCGGGATCGAACTCACCGTGACTGCCTCGTCGGAAGGGTTCGCGAAGCCCCATGCGCTCGAATTGCTGGAACAAGCTGTTCTGTAGTCGAGTTAGCTCATCCTGGGTCCAAGTCGAATGGAAGGTGACGAGCGGTCAGGGATAGGAGGTCGACAGCGTTGTCATACCTGGGAATAGGTTCGGGTTCGAGGGCCAGCGCGGTTGATGTGACGCTCTTCCGAAGTGTAGTACGTCTTTGCATCGTCGAAAACGCCGGCGCCATGGTCGTCGCTTGAGCCGCGAGGACGGCGCTGGCTCGTCGGGGATGTCATGGTCGAACAGCGTGGGCGGGATTGGCTATGGTGATTGTTGGGTTACCAAGACGCGATGCCGACGTAGCCAAATAACTTTTGACTGTGACGAGGATATCAGATTTGTAGGCGAAAAGGGGGTGCGGCGACTGGTCTGGCCCGTAACGGTTTTGTAGTGAGGTCGAAAACGTAGAAGGAGCGGAAGAGAAGATCTGGCTGCGTAGCGGTCGTGGCGGCGTCGTTGGATCGGTGAGAAATGGGGGGAGATTGATGTGAGTAAGAATAGGGTGTCACGAGGCCCCGGATTGTATGGGAAGAGACAAGGGCGGCGCGCGGGATGGTGGCCGATGCGGTCTCAGACTTGCGGTAAGAGGTACCACGGTTGGGTTTGTTGGCGGGTAGGTAGGTAGGTAGGGTAGCAGCAGCTCAAGCAAGATAAGGTACAAAGCTGGGTTTTGCTGCGGCTGACAAGTTGAGAGGAGGATCTTTTGGTGCAGTCGGGAACGTTCGCAGAGAAAGAGAAGTTTGTCTGTCTTCCGCCCCCCCGATTTCTGATTGGAGCGGAGGCAATGTGAGATACTGCTAGGCTCTTCTTCTTCTTCTTCTTCTTCTTCTTCTTCTGTCGTCACATGGAAAAATTCGGAGATTCCCAACGAAACTGTTGACCACTTTAATTCCAAGAATCAGGGCCTCGCTGTCCATGAAGTTCCAATGACGCTATCGCACGTTGCTTTTCCAGCGGTCTCCCCCACGCTGGGATCCATATACAAAGGTACCTACCTACCTACCTAAGTACCTACGTATACCAATACCTACCTACATAGTACCTAGGTAGGTACGCAATACAGGTACACTTCACCTCAGCTCACTGCAGGAGCTGCAGGGCACCGCACCACGGCACCTCACTGGCGCAACAGAAGGCTGTGCGATGCGGTGCCGGGTAAGGCTTGATCAGCCCCAGGTACCGACCAATCAGCCACGTCCAGGTCCACTAAATCTCCCGAATCACCAATCAAACTTGGATTTGCCTACACACTTGCAGTTCTGAACTATGGGCCCGAGCTCCATAGGTACCTACTCGATGCTCCATGCTGCGTCACCCCCCCCTCCCCAATCTGGTCCAGCGGCAATTCTCGACCAAGACAATCGAAGGCTCCAGACCTTCAGTCGCTCTTACAGAAATTCAACGAAGCTCGTTCGTTGCAATCGAGTCTGAGTCGGTTTTGAATTGAGCCTCACGCAACATCCCTTGCAACGGCTGCTTGGCGAAACCATTCTCTAACGAGATGCAGCCTGCCCGTTGTGAGACCTTTCTGCCAATCTCGACTCTTTCTTTCTACACCAAGCTCTTGTCACCGGTCTCATCCGTCTAGGTACGTGCCCCTCCACCTTTCTTATTCCAGTCTCACCCATAATGCCTTTTCCCATGTTTGATGCAATAATGTCGGTTTACGGGTTTTTGAGAGCGAGAGGCTGTCTCCGTTATATCTGCGCGTCAGAGACCGATGGGACCTCTTTCGACCATTTCAATGTCCACAGAGTACATAAAGACAAGGCAACTAGGCGGCCTTGCTTTTGAAGGCCTTCTTGATTGCGCTGTTTGTTTGGCTTCTCCTTTGGCCAGAGTTCGGGCTTGAACACACGAAACCCCCGAAACTATGCCCTTTTACAAACCCAACGCCGCGTTGTTTAGTTTCAATCGACAAATCAGCCCGCCACTAGGTCGCGGGGCCCTTTCTTCCATTGAGCAGTGCTGATATACACATGGATATCTATACATGTTGGCTAGTAATGCTGCTTCTGCTACTGAAGACGGCGGTGTCTCTAGATGGACGATGCATTGCTGCTTTTTTTGTTGTACAAGTCCGGCCGAGCGAGCGCCTGCGGGTTTCGGCTCGCCGCAAAATTCGACTGCCGTTGGTAAGGTGGCTATATCTCAACATGTCGTAGGAGAGGCTTGGCCAAAACTTCCAGCATCCTGACTGGTGAACCGCCGCGTGAGGGCTTGTTGTGTAAGTGCCTTCTTTGGTGGCTGAATCTCGGGTGAGACTGTGAAGACCATATGAAACTGCTCCATGTTCAAGTCCACAACTAGTTGGCGATAGTGACATGCCATCACAGAGAATACTTGAGCAGCAACTCAACACTAAGAATCATAGAACATTAGAGATGTTTATGATCAACTGAGGGGGTTGTGCTTTGCAATGCTCCAGCCAGCAGCTTTGTTTCTAAACATAACAAGCTGACCGGTGTCTCGTTTAGGGACGCCACAACTTATCAGTGAACAGCACCGATGGTAGATGAATGGCTGAGAAGATCTGTTCGAGACATTCACCAAGCAGAGAATCACTTTCCAGCTGCACTTGCGCATCTATGTTCTTCTTCTTAGATGAGTCTCATACATAGGCTTAGGTTCGTCCATAGCCTCCACATAGAGAAAGACGCCTCTGAGATATTGCGGTATACGTTGGACGCTTCCGACCCGGAACACCATGCAATGATCTACATACACCAAAGCAAGCCAGGTCTATTAAATACAGAAGCTATAGGTTCTGGGCGAAGAATGATAACATGCTGCCACAAGCCATTGGGGACTTCATGGTCCACAGCTGGCGCTATGTGAGACGATACGTGTCCATAGAGTATACAGCCATTCTGACAGAATAGTCCCCTGAAAGGGGAGAACAGTCATGAATGGTCACGAATAGGCTGACTTACATTTGCTTGTCTCTTGGCTTGTCCCTGCTGTCTTGCTGCACTATCGCCGCCTTCACAGTCTCACAGAGGTACTCCGCAACGCCGTCGTACGATCCGCCCGGTCTCTACTGCAGCCATTTTCATCTGCCAGCTATATAATGGCTACCAGAAAGACTTCCACGCACATGTGTTCATGCGCTGTGTAGTTGCCTGTTGAGTTTTTGTGTGATTGCGCTCCCACTCATATTCGTCTTGCTCCCCCTCGCGGCTGAACTTGGATAAAACCATTGTTGACATGTTTAGCTTTTTCAACTATCAATTCCACGAAGCCATTCTACTTCATGGATAAACAATGAAGCCTGGGATGTCGGCCTCCTTGTGCAAGTTTTGACGTTTGGCATAGAAATACCGGTCACAACGAATCCAAGTCCATCCTGTCGTCGTATACGGAGGGCTTGAACCCCTTGCTAGCACGTTAACTAGGACTTTCTGCATCAAACTTGTCAAAGCCGGTCTAGAACATGAGTTTCGTCGTCGGATCTCAAGATCCAGGGCCAAATCGTAGCTATTCAGTTCGACTCACCACACCGGTCCCTCGCGGATCGACTCAACCTGGATTTCCTCAACCCACATATCGTCTCAGGGGCACACGGGCCGGGTATCTAGAAGGATCAGTAATCGTGTCTAGATACTGCGGCCTCATAGCCGGCCAGTATCTGATAACACACTACTTTACGGTCCTCGTGACATACCCAGGTTCGGATCATACCCCTATTAGTATGCCTCGATAAAAATTCAGAGCATCCTCTGCTGTTTAAA
>JASUDE010000600.1:0-26486 GCA_034509685.1 Colletotrichum cereale | reverse complement strand
CTATCGCAGCCCAGCTATTCCTGACACAGCCCTCCTGGCAGCCGTTCCGGATCTGACAGGAATAGCTGGGCTGCGATAGTCGCAGAGTATCGCACCAGCGTCTCGTGAAGTAACGCAGTGCGAAGGTGAAGCGTAGCGGAAGTAAGCAATAACAAGGCAACTAAACGAAAGTCACAAACAAAAGATAGAAAGTCTAAAGTAAGGTTGTTCTTAGTTAACCCTCTCCTAAGGAGAAGGTCCACGGCACAGAGGACTATATATGACACAGTCGAAATAGGTGATGGATTGGTTGACTACCCTAAGCTAGAGCTACAGCTGGCAGTGCCAGGCCTTATAGGCTGGCACCAGGTGGAGCTACCACGGACTAACTATATGCCGACCGACCGGTGGATCACGGCATCTCCGGTGGGATCCACAGCCGGGCCGGGTAATCCATGATAGCCACTTTGTCCTGTGACAATATACCCAATAGGCACGTGAATATTCACGTGCTCCTAGGGATATAATCCTCTAGCCCAACTACCTACTTATTCTGTAACAGGCAAGCTGCAGGATAAATGTCGGTAACATATCAGGTATTAGATTTGCCTACCTACTATGTAGAACAAGGAAAAATGTTAAGAGATAATATGTTTAGATGGTTTGGATGTAGGGGTGTTTCGTAAGTGGGGTAGGTAGGTTATATATAACTTTACTTCTAGCCTTTTAGCGGAGATTACCGGTGAGCGCCTGGGGCAACCCAGCAGGCGGTCATCCCGGCCGGTAATATCTGAGACTCCGCACTACCAGCTCTACCAAGCAAAACAGCCATCACGAAGATAACCATAGTGTTTGTCAGTACATAAGCGCAGGAATTTAAGATCGACAGGCTAAAGATTCAAAGCTGATTTAGGATTGTCCAAGATCCTCTTACGCTTTGCTGCCTCTTCAGTCTTTTGATTCTCTGGATTATTCTCATCGGGATAGAAGATGACCTTCGGAGTACAGCAACCGTGCAATCCCCCCACTTCCCACACCAGCTGATGGCTCCCCCGGCTTGGAACAACCGGCTTGTCTTAGCTGCTGTCAGCTTGGTCTGACGTTCACATTTCTCATCCAAGACCTTCGCCCGGATATACCTCAAGATGAAGCTTGGGAAACCTCTTCGTGGGTAACCTCTTTGTCGGCGTTGCCCACGCTTCAGCTTGAGATATGT
This sequence comes from Colletotrichum cereale, assembly GCA_034509685.1. Taxonomy (NCBI): domain Eukaryota; kingdom Fungi; phylum Ascomycota; class Sordariomycetes; order Glomerellales; family Glomerellaceae; genus Colletotrichum; species Colletotrichum cereale. The sequence continues at coordinate 25,291 of JASUDE010000600.1, read as the reverse complement.
CCAGGCGAAGATCTTGGATGGGAAATATAAAGATCAAACCAAGCTGGCAGCAGCTAAGACAAGGATAGATGGGATGGTGTGATGACTAGACGAGTTAGTTACAGGCATACAAGCGTCAAGTTTATAGCACCCTGCGGTCTCAAAATGTGCTCTTAACCTCCTCTATGGTTAAGATAAACTCTGATTGCTGAATGCAAACTTAGCTACTAGGGTAGTTAATCCTCGGATGCCTTCTATGGTCTACACAGAAACCTTCTATATTGTGTTGAGTATTGGGTATGATACTTATAACGTGTTTTGTACGACTGTGTAGAGTTCTTATTGTATGCCTGCGACCTTAAGAGGGACCGCCTTGCTTAGTTCACATTTCCCATTTCCTTGTTCGTCCGGGATCTAACCGACAGCCCCTCGATTGACTCGATCCTTTTCCAGCCCTGTTTCAAGTCATGCGTCCGATCAATGGGTGGCCAAGATGGGTTAGGCCCCTTCGTTTGTGACCGATAAGCGGTCTGGGCCGCAACATCCCGCTCTTGTATGTAGCATCCACCGACAGCATTCAATCGGTTCACTCCGTAGAAGTTATATGTCAAATTCGGCGAAATGGCACGGTGGTGCATGGCGAAGTGCTAGGGAATCTACAGGTAATATACCCCACTTTACAGGGGAATTAGGCTAATAAGAGGCTACAGATTCACCACCATTTACCCCTTAAGGGATAACTTTATAGGTAAATTTTAGCTATAAGGAAGAGGAACACAGAAGAACACATAAGATAATATATAGCAATTTTACCCTAAGAACTTACTAAATTTAATAATTAATAGTCTAATATATACTTCTATAATAGCTAAAGTACCCCTCTATTATAATAGATACTACTAAAAAAGTAATAATTTTATACTTAAAGAGTAATTAGCTACTATAAATTAACTAAATCTATAGCTACGCTAAAGATAGTAAGATATAGGCGTTTATTAACCTAGAGGTAAAGTCTTTACGCCTATTAATTACTACTAAATTAGTGCTACTATATAAAGTTAAGATATCTAACTTTAATAAGAAATACTAACCTATTATAAGTAATAGGCTAAGTAGCTAAGCTATATAATCTAGTATAACTACCTTAGGGATTATAAATATCCTAATAAAGGTAAAAGCTAAATAACTAATAGACTTTAGCTATAAAGACTATAAAGTTTTTAAACTTAAGTAGGCGTAGTACGCTAAGTAAGTAAAGAAATATAAGAAATAGAAGAAGTAATTTACTAATATAAGGGAGGTAATTTACTAATTAGTTATAGACTTCCTCTTTACTTAATACTACTACTTTAATAAAGACTTTATATAATAGATAACTAACCTTATAAACGCTATAGGCGTTAACTAACATAAGAAAGGTATAATAGCTAGTAGTAAATATAAGAAGGTTTATAAAAAGGCTATATAGAAACACCTTATAATAAAAAAGGAAACTAAAGTATAGTTAACTAAGTAGGATAATGTGTATAAAGCTTTTAAGTGTGTAGATATAGTAACTTTACTACGCCTAAAGCTTTAGTTTATAAAGCTTTAGTAAATCCTTTAGTAAAGCCTATTATTATTATAAATAAACGCGTTTACTATAGTAAAAGCTACTAATATAAATATTAATTAGCTAATATAAAGCAAAGTACTAAAAGCAGCCTATAAGACCTTTAAAACTATAATTAATAATACGCCTTATAGCTAAGCTAGCTATAAAGCTTTTAGCCTAACTACTATAACTAAAAGTTTATATAGTAACTATAAAGATTTACTATATAAAAAGTAATATTACTAAAAGGATAGCTATAGTAATAAATTACACTATAGTAATAAGTATAAAGCCTATAAGGGATTTTACTACCTAAGTAAATACTAGTATATCTTTAAGAAATAGTGCTTTTTTTACTAGAATAAAGAAGAGCTATAACTTTAGTAGTAAAGATAGTAAGTTAAAGAGTAACTTAATAATTTACTATATCTTATAGAAAAGGTGTAAAAGATTTACTAATAAGGGGAGTAACTATATAGTTACTACTAAGTAATAGTGCTTATAGCTTTTTACTTCTTACTACTAACGTATATACTAAAAGAGTTAGTACTACTTAATTTAGAGGTAACTAATTACGTGTTTAATAACCCTATATAGTTTAGAGACTTATGTAGTATAGCTATAAGAGACTACCTTTAGGTAGGTATAAAGCCTATAGTAATTAAAGGATATAGAATAGCTAAAGTATATATAAAGGGTAATAATAGATTAGTAAAGATATACCTTTATAAAGTAATTTTTTACTATAACTTTACTATAAACTTTATCTTATTTAACTAACTAAAGAAGATAGGTATTTAGTAGGATACTAGCCTAAGAAATAACTACCTCTATTAATCTAACTACTTATTAATTAGGTATATTACTAAAAAGAATAATTAATATATACTTAAATACTGCCTTATTATAGAATTTAATAATATAGCTATATTTATTTTATAGAGGAGTACTAATAATACGCCTCTACTACTATAGAAAAGGTATTACTATACTATAGTAATATAAAGAAAACCTATACGTAAAGATATAGAGCTATAGTACTACTAGCTTAGGTATCTAGGCGTAGTAGCCCTCTACTAATTAACTAACGCTACCTAAAGAGTATAAATAACTAGTAGCTATAGTATAATAATCTATAACTATATAGCCTATAGACTTAGTAAAATAAAGCGCTAAGTGTAGTAGTAGCCCTATAAGAGTGTAAATATTATAAAACTTAGTAACTAAATAGTAATTAATTTCTATGTATTTACTAAAGGGTATAGTAGATATACCTTATAGATACTTATTAGTAACTATACGTTAGGAATATTATAGGATTTCTACCTATAAGACTATAAAAGTAACGTAATTAACTAAACGCTACGTAAGTTCTTTATATATCTTAAGAAGAAGTATAGTATGTAGGTAAAGGTTATTAAGACTAATAAGGAAATACTCTATTATAAGTAAGTAATAAAGATAATTACTACTTATAAAGTAACTATAGAGTACTTAGTGCTAAATACCTAAGCGTAAAATAAAGCAGCTAAGTGTATTACTATAATTATCTACCTTAAGGCAAGATATATAAGAACTAATATAAAATTACCTAAAGCCTTATAGCTAGAGATATATATAGTAGTAACGTACTTATATAACTATATGCTATTAGTAGTTAGGGGGTAGAAATCTTTATATTAAGTGTAGTATTTACACTTTAACCTATTTACTAATATTATAAATCTATATATAAAGCCTAACCTTTCCTATATATAAGTATATAGCTACTAAGCTTTTACCTTAACGGCTAACATATAACTTAGGTATAATAAGTAGAAGAAGTTATCCTTATAAGTGTAGATTAGTTACTTAATTAGTTATACTTTAAGTAATTTATACTATATATAGTATCTTATTAAGAATAAGGTATTTACTATATGTAACGTAATATTTAATAAAAAAGAGAAATTTAATAGGTTAATTAACTACTTACTTAATAAACTATAAGACTAGGATTTTACTACTATTTAGGTGTAAATTAAATAACTTATTATATAAAGTATACTAGCCTTATAGGCTAAGGAAATTAATAAGGAAGAAGGTAATATTATTAAAGGATAGTACGCTAAGGCTACACTAAGTAACTATAAAGCTCTTAAAAAGGTGTTACAAAACAAAGTAGATAGATAGGCTAGAGGAGGACATCCCTATAGGCACGTATACATTTATATACCTATAGAGTATATAATCCTCTACGCTATTAACCTCCTCTAGTAGGAAGGTTAACTATAATAATACCTTACTTCTAAGACCTATCTTTTATTCTATAACCTCTATTTAGTTTCCTTATTATTACTTATTTCTATTATTCTTTACCTTTACACTACGTTACTTTATAAAACGCTAGTGTAATACTCTACTACTATTACAGCCTAACTATTCCTATTAGATCTAAAACAGCTACTAGGAGGGCTATATTAAGTAGTAGTATAACTACTTTAGTTTACACCTTATAATATTTTCTTTTCTTTACTAACCTATAGTAAAGATACACCTCTACCCTAACAGAAGTTATAAGACTTTAAAAGTAGTATAAGTAAGCTCCTTTAGCTAAAGCATATTACTAAGTTATAGTAACTATACACGTAGCTTAAATAGTTCCTATTATATAAAGTTATAAGGAGTTTTCCTAAAAGTCTATAAGATAATATCTTTAACCTTACTTTTATAAAGTTTAATAGTAATATACTATACTATAAAACTAATAGGTAGGATATAGACTTCTACCTAAATAACAGATATACTAATAATAACTATTAGGTTAAATCTACTATTAAGATAGTAAAAAGAATTATTAATAATATAAAACAAAACCTAGTAGTTTCCTTAAGATTATTTACTAATAGATTACTTATACTACTCTTATAAACAAATTCCTAAACCTCTTAGTTATTAAAAAACCTAGTTATACTAAAAAGAAAGATAATTAAGTAGGTTCTAGAACCCCTAAAAAAAATTCTTCCTTAATAACCTAACTTAAAAGTTAATAAGACTATAGGAGAATTCTATAATAGATATAAAGATAGCCCTCCTATAGTATCTCTACCTAAAGTATTAGAAGATTCTAATATAACGTAGCGTTTACTAAAAGGTAAAAAACTAGAAATTATAGGCCTACCTAAGTAAAACACTAGCCTACTAATAGAATAATACTAAACAGCTGGCTAGCTAATTTAACCCCCTCTAGCGTAATATAATATATAATAATAGTAAACCTTATTACTACTAGCTATAAGGGTCTAATAACTACCCTTCCTAATATAATTCCTAATACCTAGCGGTTTCCTAGCTAATATAGGTTACTACCCTTATAGACTAAGCATACTAGGCTTTTAGCCTACTTAGACACCGCTAGGTCTAGCTTATTAACCCCCCCCCTTAAGGTAGATAGCATACATACCACCTCACCCCTAAAAACCAGCTATATACCTAATACCCCTAGTTATACTGCTATACCTAGGTATACTACTAAATATCTCTATATAAAAGATATACTCTACCCCTTTAGATATAATAGTAAGGTAGATATAAGTATTCCCTTACTACCTACCTCCCTAATAGCTAGAGATTTTAACTCCCTAGCTATTAATACCTATAAAAGGGTAGAAATAACTAATAGCAAATATCCCTTATCTAGTAGTAGCACTAACGCTACTACTAGATATATTTTAGTTTATAGATATGTTTTTTTACACTATAGTATACTAGATATAAATCTTTAGAATATTATCTAATAGTATAAACACCTTAAAACACACCCTAACCTATTTATAGATACCTATAAAGGTTAGTATTTTCTAGCTAGACGCTAACATAAAGCGTTACTTACTAAACCCTATCTTTTATAACTACTATATAACTTACTACTATAATATAAAGTTATAGACCTAAGCCGTTAAGGCAGTATACTATAATACCCTATTACTATAGTACTTTAGTTAGATAATTTACTAGTATCTTAGGGGATAAGCCTAAAACTAGTAGGAATTTTAACTTATAACTAGAGAATAGTAATAGCTAAAACAGTAAGGATAAGCTACTATTACTTAACAAATTAGAAAACGCTTTAGCCTTACTTTAGTAGACGCTAAAAAGTAGTTCTAAGAAAACCACTTTACTATAGAGAAAATTAACAGCTAAAGTAATATTCACACATTCACTTAAAGCTACTTTAAGCACGTAAGAGCATAGGGAGATTAAACCTAACGTTAATAGCTAATAAGGTTTTATAATAACCTTACCTTATAGCTTAAATAGTTCCTCTATAAGCCTAAAGATAATAACTCTTTAGATAGATATATTACTTACACTAAGGAATAATATAAAGCACTATAAGATATAGCACCTAGATCTTAATATAACCTAGTATATATTAATAACACTACTAACTATAATAGTAAAAATACAACACACTAGGGAAACGTAATAGTTTACCTAGTAGCCTTATAAGCTAGTTACCTAAAACCTTATAATAAAAACCCCTCTAAAGATAATAAGGAAGAGACTATATTCTAAAGATTAGGTAGTAGAAACAATTAGCTTAGTTAAGATAAGTATAGATATTATAGAAATTACTATAGAAACTATAGAGGATACTAATCCTATAATAACTACTAAAAAGAAAACTACTAAGATAATACTAAACGTTATACAAAAGATTAACAACCTTAGTAGGAAGTTAAGTAAGGAGGTAGATAGAGATAACACACACGTTATACCTAAAAAATTAATAGGCGTAATAACATATAATTTATATAGAAAAATAATAAAAACGCTTAGATTTATATTAATAAACTTATAGACAATAGGTATATTCTTAAAGGCACTAAAGAAGTCCCTTTATATAAGATAGAGAGTATAAACTTTATTACCCCTTCGTTAGAGTAGAAGGCGCTATTACCTAAAGAATAAAAAGAGGTTATTAAACCTAGTAATAACTACACCTTATTATAAAGTAAGGTTAAAGAGTACCTTACTTAAACGCTTTTAGATAATAACTCCTTAGCTATAATAATAACGCCTTTTACGCTATTAGTTTCTTTAGAGGACTTAGTTATAGAACCTAATAGAGGAATAAACTAACATAATAACACTATAAATTTCACCTTTTAACTAAAAGAAGTCTTTAAGGTAGTTATTAAACCTAATAAGAAACATAGACGCTACAAACATACCTATCTTTAGATTAAAGTACATACTAATAAAAACTTAAAAGACTACTCTATCTATATTAACATAAGAGTATTAGTTATCCTAGTAAAGTAAAAATAAGTAAAAAAGTTTACTAAGAATTTAAGATTTTTACTTATAAAGCTATAAAAAGTAAGCGTAGTTAGGTTATCTTTTACACTCTTAAAAAACATTACTTTTAATATATATATTATTAGTATAGTAAAAAGCGTAGAAGTAAAGGTCTACACTATAATAACAGCTAGAGTTATAAAGAAACTCCTAGCCTAATTACTTCTAGAAACACTATTTTATAATAACTATAGTATAGTAGTAAATTTTAATAAGAAATAGGTAAAACTCTAATCTTCTTATAATATAACAATCCCTACTATAGTTAAATACTACTACCTAGTATTATAATAGATTACTTCCTAATTTATAGTAACTATTAAGCTAGAAGAACTTAAGTATCTCCCTATAAACTTTATTAACCTCTTAGAGAGATCTATAGAAGATAGGAAGTAGTAACTATACTATATACACTCTAAACACGCGTATATCCTTAATACTATTACTAATTTAAAAACCCTAAAAGTTATACTAGTATATAATAATATAGTAAAACTAATAACTATTAAGAAAGGTATAAAAGTAGTATAAATCGCCCTAAACTAAAGCAAAAAGACTACCTAAGCAATTAGTAAGAATACACTAGATACTATTACTTATAGTAATTCAGTAAATTTCCTTAACGTTACTAATAAATTCCTAAACACTATAAGAGAGTTTACTATAAAAGCAAACAACACTAAAAAAACCTTATAAAACATATTAATACTAAAAGAAATACTAAAATACAGTATAATAAAGCCTAAGATATATCTAGTAATAGTTAATAAATATAGCGTAAAGATCTACGTAAATAATAAGGAGTTTACTAGTAAGATAAAGGTAGTACTTAATAAATACTACATCTACTATAATAAAAGGATAGTACTTATTCCTAATAAAGACTACATAAAGATTAACCTTATTAAGGGATAGTAAAACTAGAGGTAGAATATCTAGGTCTTCCTATTAGGTCTTAAGAATATAAAGTTCCTTAATACCTATTAGGATAAATAATATAAATTAAAGAAGATTAGTTAGTAATAAGGCTTTACCTCTATTATATACCCCCTCTTTATTATATAGAAATACTATATAGATAGGAAAAAGGATAAAGGCTAAGTAGTTATAGATATACAACCTCTTAATAAGTAGGTAAGTCTAGACGTTTACCTTCTCCTAAACTAAAATAAAATCATAGGCTGTCTAAGAGGTAAGAAACACATAACGATATTTAACGCCACTAGGTTCTTCTACTAACTTAGTATATATTCTAAGCACTAGGATAAAATAGTAATAATTAGTCCCTATAGGCTTAAGTATTCTAACATTACTATTATAGGATTTAAGAATTCCCTAGTATACACTTAGCGCTTTATAAACTAACTATTCTTTAAGTATTAACACTTTATCTATATATATATTAATAATATTATAATCTTTAGTAACTCTAATAAAGAGTACCTCTAGTATATAGAGATAATCCTAAACATCCTTAATAAATACTAAATCTATATTAATATAAAAAAGTCCTTTACTAGCTTCCTTAGTATAAAGCTTCTTAGTTATATTATAAATAGTAAAAGTATCTATAAGATAGATAATTATATTTACGTATTTAAAAAGCTAGTTTTCCTATATAGCCTATATAACCTTAAGATATATCTTAGGATAAGCGGCTGGCTTTACGTAGGGTTACCTTAGTTTAATATAATTATGTTACCCCTTTAGTAGAAGAAGACGAAATTAGCAGCCTAACTAAGATAAGATAAAGTTATTAAGCTAAGCACTACGCGCTAAGCAAAAGTAAAAATCGTTATAAAAGAGACATTTAACCCCTTACCTAAGGAGATTAACGTATAAAACGCACTATAAAAGAAACTTTATAACTAAGTAATATAATATTACTATAACCCTAAAAAACTACTATTCTTTAAGATTAATACGTATATTAGTAGATTTAGTCTTATAGTTTTCTAGTTAGATTATAACTAAAATAGTAAAAACATACCTAATATTAACGTAAAGATAAAACATATTAAACCTATCCTTTTTCTTTCCTAATCTATAATAGTAATAGAGAAACGTTTTAGTACTATAGAAGCTAAAATTATAGCTATTATATAGGTAGTAAAAAAGCTTAAAAGACTAATATAATCTAACTACTAGGAAGTTAATATTCTTATAAACTACGTAGCAGCTAAAGGAATTATTACGTATATATTACTAAAAACCCTTAACTTAAATAAGGCAAATCTTAAGCTTATAAACGCTACTAACTACCTCTCCTAATACTACCTAAAGATTTTTTATATACTAAGTAAGCTAAACGTTATACCTAATACACTTTCCTACCTACTAGTTATAAGACCTAACCTATCTAAGTATTTCCCTTATAAAGATAAACTTATAAATATTAATAATAATAATAATATAAAAGTAGTAGCTATAGTATAGTATATAAGTAATAAACCCCTAGAACCTAAGAAAGCTACTATAACTATAGTATAAGTTAATAATAAGTTTGCATAGGAAATTATTAAAAGATACTAAAGTAATAAGAAGCTAAAGAATCTAAGGAATTAGATTTAGTAAATATAGGTAGATAGACGTAAGTATATAACTTTAGATAAAGTAGAAAGAAATTAATAACTACTTTAGGAAAAGTAATAATAACCTTAGGTAGCTATCCTCCTATAGGAAATTAATAACTACAGACTAATATTCTATATATCTATAAATAAAATAAAAAGACTTTATATCTTAAAGCCTTTAGTAAGAAGGGTTTTTACTTTTACTTATAATAAGAAGTTTTACTTTAGGCGTAAGAGAATACTTATAAAACTTTAAAACTTCTATATCTATAGGAAGACAAAGCTTATTAAGACGTATATTACCTATTACCTAGTATACTAAAGTAACTAAACGGATTACTAAAAACCTATTAAATCTCTCTAACCTATTATAACGCCTAGTATTCTATATTATACTATATCTATAGACTTTATTACTAATATACTAGAAGTCCTAACCTAAAATAGTTTCTAGGTATTACCTAACTTTAACGTGTTTAACTACCTCTACACTATAATATATAAGTTTAGTAAGAAAGTTCTACTTATCCTAAGTCACACTAAGTATAAAGCTTACTAGTAGGCCTAAGTACTTCTTTAAACGCTTATATTATATAACTAGGGCCTACTAAATGCTATTATTAGTAATTATAACCTAAAGTTTATCTTAATAGTCTAGGTAGGGATCTTTAAGGCCCTAAAGGTAAGATTACTTATTTCTACTACGTATTACCTTTAGACTAATAGGTAGAGTAAGAAGATAAACTAGATAGTTAAGATTACTATTTATTTCTATATATATACTAACCCTAATATACTATAAATTAATATCTTACTATCCCTCTAACACTCTCTTAATAACTTACTTACTATAATAATAGGCTAATTACTAAACAAACTAGTACTAAGGTTTCACCCTAGAACTATATTAAAACATATTAGTAAAGAGGGGATCCTATTAGAATTAATTAACGTATTACGTAACACTTACTAAGTAGAAGTATAGACTTTTATTAACGTAGTAGGAGTAATAAGAAAGAAGTAATATAACTAACACTATCGCCTAGTAAACTTTACTATAGGTAATAAGGTATTCCTCTACCTTAGTAAAGGATATTTACTACCTAGAAAACCTAAAAGAAAGTAGTCTCTATAGTATACTAAACCTTTCTATATTACTTAGGTAGTTAGGCCTAGCGCCTATAAACTTAACTTACTAGCCTACTAAAGAGTTTACCTAGTAGTATTAATAACATAGTTATAAAAAGCGCTAGATAGAGAAGACCTATTTAGTTATAAAAAGATCCCTCTTAAACTAGTAAAAGTTAATAGAATAAAGGAATATAAAGTTAAGAGAATTATAAATCGTAAGGTAACCTAAAGGAAAGCCTAGCTATTAGTTAAGTATCTTATTAAGTAGAAAGGGTACTTACTAGCTTCTAACATATAGGAACCTTATAAGAATCTTAAGCCTAACGCTAGTAACCTTATTAAGACTTATAAAGAAAAATAACTAATTAATTAAGCTACTAAGTATATAAAAAAGTAAGAATAAAAACTAGCCTTAGCTAACTTCTTCTAAACCTTACTGTAAACGTCTATAGACAATTTATAAAGTATTACAAACGCCCTAGGGAATCCTATAGTCCCTAATTTAGTTTTAATAATAATAAAGTATTTATTCTTTTAATAAAAGTAATAATAACTTATAGAAAGGCCTTTAGCCTATTTTTCTTTATTAAGATATGTAGTTTCTATAATAGTTTTTACTAAAATAACTATATTTATTTTTCTTTTTAAAAGGAGGAAGAAATACCTACTTATAATAGGTAGTTATACCTTCTTTACCTTTAATAGCTAGTAGCTAGAAAAAGGTATATTAACTTACCTACCTACTAACCCTCTATTTTTCCCTTTTTATATACTATTTATTATAAATGTAAACCTTATAATTTCTTTACTTTTTACTACCTTCTAATACTTCTATTTACTACTTTCCCCTTACCTATTATAAAGTAATATAATAAGACTTACACTCTCTTTTAGTATACTTTACTAAAAACTATATAGTAAGCTACTATAGTAGATCCCTAGCGCTTTTTACTTATTCCTAATAATCCTATAAACTAAAACGAGATTAACTTTAACCCCTTTATTAATAATAAGACTACTAAGGCTACTAACTAGACCTAGACCTAATAGTTATTACACCCCCTAAAGTCTACCTTTAAATTAGTTAACATCCCTACTACCTAAGGAACCTTTTCTACTAGAAACTAACGCTATATTAACAACTATAATACTATAGACACTATAGTTGTTAACACTAATAAGGTAAACACTAGCTATAATAAGGACTCTAGTAATAACTCTAAGTTATTTATCTCCTCTACTAATACTAACCTCTATAATATACCTTATAAAATAAAAGAAGACGCTAAAGAAACCTTATAATAAATTAAAAACTATAAGGCTAAGCTAAAGCATAAGAAATATATAAAGCGTTACGCGTTTAAAGTTACTTACTATAAAATAGTTAATAAATATATTTATACTATAGGTAGTAGCCTTAATAGTACTGCTTTCGCTAAGATCTATAGTAACGTAAAGACTAAGGCCTATATTACGCTAGGTATACTAACTAACTTAGTAACCCTAAAGAAAAACATAGGTAAAACTATTAAGAAGAACACTTCTAAAACTACTAATAAGAAGGAGTCTAACATCCCTAGTTACACTAAGGCTATTAAACACTTTAAAAAGGTAGTTAAAGACTATACTAATAACACCCTTATCTATAAGATTTATATTTAGCTAGAGGATTTCTATAACTATTATAAGAACAGTATTACTAACTAGTATACTTCCTTCTTATCTAACGCATACTTCTATTAAATAGTTACTACCCCTATAAAGAATATACTTTCTAAGTATAAGAAGAATAAGCTTTAGTCTAGTAACCTTCCCTCTTACGTAGTATTAATTAGCTCTACCTTTATATACTAGGTAGAATAAAGTAACTCTAAGGTTATAAGCACTCTTCTACTACTTTAGTAATTAGACTTAATTTTTATCCTAAAGATTATATATACGCATAATACCTAAAGCTAAACTATTCTCCTTAATACAATTTAGAACTATATTACTAATCTAAACGTAAAGGTTAATAACTATGTTACTAAGGCTAACGTTACCTATAAGATTACTAATATAGTAGTAGCTACTACTAAGTCTTATAAGCTAGTTATTAATAAGCACTCTAATAGTATTTACTAGATTACTAAGAATCTATATAAGAAGGCTAAGAAATCTAAATATCTAGAGGCCCTTATTAACAGCCTTAACTATTAACTTTAGAAGCTAACTTAAAAGGTTACCTTACTTAATAAAAAGGCTAATAACCTTAATACCCTTAATAAGTTTAAAAGCAATAAGTTTAAAGCCTTAGTTAATAAGGTTACTAGTATAGAGGAGAAACTCTCTAACACTATTAGGGATGCCTACACGCTTACCCTAGCTTCTTAATCTACTTACGCCCTATTAGTTACAATTCCCTAGCATACTACTAAGCATATACGCTAACCTAACTTACTAGCTACCTTAGCTTAAGGTAGTAGTAAAAAGCACTATACTATAGGAATTAATTTTAGAAATAATAAGTAAAAAAGGAATATATAGAATATAGAAAAAAAGCAGTAGATAATATAGTAGATTAATAGTAACTTTCTTTTTCTATATTTTAGCACACTTAAGATAAGTATTTCTTCTAAAGGGGGGTACTTATTATAAAATAAGGTAGATAGATAGGCTAGAGGAGGATATCCCTATAGGTATATATATATTTATATACCTATAGAGTATATAATCCTCTACGCTATTAACCTCCTCTAGTAGGAAGGTTAACTATAATAATACCTTACTTCTAAAACCTATCTTTTATTTTATAACCTCTATTTAGTTTTCTTATTATTACTTATTTCCGTTATTCTTTACCTTTACACTATATTACTTTATAAGACGCTAGTGTAATACTCTACTACTATTACAGCCTAACTATTCCTATTAGATCTAAAACGGCTACTAGGAGGGCTATATTAAAAGGAGTATAGATATTTATAAGTAACCTTTACTTCTTAGCTAACGCCTCCTTTATTACTACTAGCTACGTTCTTTAGCGCTTTAGTAGAGCTTAATATAAGGGGTAAAGGTAATAATAATACTATAAAATACTTTACTTTATAAGTAAATACTATAAAAGATTATAATAATACTATAAAACACTCTACCTTATAAGTAAATACTATAAAAGATTATAATAATAATATAAAGAACTCTACCTTATAAGTAAATATACTATTAATATTAGTAAATATATTACCTTTCTCTACTTTACCTATATATATATTAGTAAAAAACATACTACCCTTTTCTACCTTACCTACTATATATATATTAGTAAAGAATATACTACCTTTTTCTACCTTACTTACTATATATATATTAGTAAAGAATATACTACTTTTTTCTACTTAGCCTACGTTTAATATATTAGTAAATATACTACTTTTTTCTACCTTATATATATAAAATACTCTTAGACGTAAGAAAAGTATAGACTTTACTATAAGCCTTAGTAAATTAAAAGTAAATATCCTATAAACCTTATTTAAAGCAGCTTTTCTTACTAAGGTAACCTATAAGCAAATAATAGGTAATTTAACTACTATAGGGACTAATTACCTTTATATATAGATAAAGAACCTAATTAGCACTTATTAGTAAACACTTTACGCCCTTCTATTATATAGTAAGTTAAAAAACTACCTATATAAAAGTAAATTTAAGGAAGTAGAAAAAAGCTACTTATATAGCTATAAAGAATTATAATTATAGCGTAAAGTAGTATAAAGAGAAGCTATAAGGCACTAAGTACTTAGTTACTAATAGGTATATACCTATAAGCTAAATAAGTATAGTAGACTTACTAAATTTAAAGTAAGGCTAGTAATCTATAGTAATTAATAGGTAAAAGATCTATATAATACTTATGTAGCTATACTTATAGGTATATCTTTTAAAACACTTATAGTAATTACTATATAATTTAATCTAAAGCTTCTCTAATATAATATAGTAAATGCCTTTATCTATATAGAAATTAATAAAATTATATATATAGAGATACTACTAGGCTATTACTATATAGGCTAAATTCTCTAGCTTTAGAAAGCGCTATATAGCTTCTACTAATTACTATTACTATAGTAAAAGCACTTTAAGAAAGGCCTCTATAAGCTTAGGTTTTACTATGTAGTAGGTAAGAATTACTACTAAATAAAAAACGGCCTTATATTCTTCTTTTATATAAATAACTATATATTTACCTTCTACTATAAAGATAAGCCTACTACCTAAGAAGTAATAGTAGCCTTCTAAAGATAATATTACCTTAAAGGTAGTAGGCTACTTTAGTAGTTCTTAGGTATTAAAGTATTATATAATTAAACTATAAAACGTCTTTAGTTATTATAGTTAGTATACTATAAAAAGGCTATAAAGTTACTATATAGAAATAACGTATTAAAATTAACTCTAATAGGTAAAGAAGATTTACTACCTTATAGAGGAATTACCTCTTTATAAGAGGTTACCTAATATTAGTAAAAAATAGGGATAATCTTATACGCTATAGTAATAACTTAGCTAGACGTTACTTTTATAGTAAGCTAGTTAGCGTAATTTAACTATAATCCTAGAGATATTTACTAATAAGTAGTAGACTATATACTAAATTACCTTTATTATTTATAGCACCTTTACCTTATATATAGTATAAATAAAGGTAGCTATAATAACGCCCTTAAGGTATTAGCTAATATAAGCTTTACTAATAACTTAGATAGGAAGAGCTTATAGGTAGTAGTAATAAAGTTATTTAGAGGAATAGTAAAATAGTAAGCTAATAAGTAAAATACTGTTATAACGTTAACTACTAAGGTAGAACTTCTAGCTTTTTCTTTAGCTATAAAAGAAGCTCTTTTTACTAGTTAACTAATTACTATACTAGAGGTAAAACTACTTATAAAACGTAAGGCTAGCGCCTAACTATTACCTAGTAAAAAGGCTATAAAGTAACCTATAGTTTAAATTAACTATAATAATATATAGACTATACGCTTTATTAGCGCTAAGATAATCTAGCTATAAATAAAGCTTTACTACGTAAATATTTATAACTACTAGCTACGCTAAGAAGTTACTAAAAGGAGGATTATTATAAAGTATTAGTAGTTTACTAAGATAATAGTAGATAGGATAATAAAGGCACTTATAGTATAACTTTTTACTAAATTTATATAGTAATTACGTATAAGTAATTAATAGGTATAGATTAAAGTAAAT
This sequence comes from Colletotrichum cereale, assembly GCA_034509685.1. Taxonomy (NCBI): domain Eukaryota; kingdom Fungi; phylum Ascomycota; class Sordariomycetes; order Glomerellales; family Glomerellaceae; genus Colletotrichum; species Colletotrichum cereale. Next base: position 9,421 of record JASUDE010000600.1, on the reverse strand, counting down.
TACGCATATAAGATAAAAGAAGATAAATTAAAATAAAAAGTAAATATAGTAAAGGATAATATATAGGATAATAATAATATAGAAGGGAAATACGCTATATAAAGTAAGGTTAGGCTAGCCCTATTATAAGTTATTACCCTACGGAATTAGGTAGCCCTAAGGGGGTGTATTAAATTTAGTGAAATAGTATAGTAGTGTATAGTAAAGTGCTAGGGAATCTATAGGTAATATACCTTACTTTATAGGGGAATTAGGCTAATAAGAGGCTATAGATTTACTACTATTTACCCCTTAAGGGATAACTTTATAGGTGAATTTTAGCTATAAGGAAGAGGAATATAGAAGAACACATAAGATAATATACAGCAATTTTACCCTAAGAACCTACTAAATTTAATATTATAGTATTACTATTATAAGTTAGAGTATATAGTAAGGTATATAGGATTAGATATAATAAAGGCTTAATACTATAAATAGAGATATATAGAAGAGACTACCTTATATATAGGTGAAATATATAAGTAATAAATAATATAGTATAAGTTATAGTATAAATAAGAGAGGGAGAAAGACGTTTTAGATAGCGTTTAATATACTAGTATATAGGAAGGCTATTCTAGAGTATAAGTATCTTATATAGTAAAAGTTATAAGTAAAGCTATTATAATACACCCCCTAATTATTTAAGTAACTAAATAATTAATCTTTATTCTTATAATAGCCCCTTAAAGAGTGTCTTTTAAGTGCTAATAAAAATAAAAAGGCTATAAATAGCTAAAAATAGTAAAAAAAGAGAGGATTCTAAAGTGCTTTATTACTACTATTATTAAGGAAGGAGTAAAGGTAAGGCTACTAGATATCTAAAGCTAACCTAGCTAAATAACTATTTTTTTATAGCTACCTAATTATTATTATTTTTTTTCCCTCTTTATACCTTTATTAAGTTAAATATAAGTTTTTTTTTATATTATTTTTTATTATTTTTCTTTATTTAGGCTATAGGTTTTCTACTATTCTAAGATATAGTACTAACTAATATTTAGTTAATTTATAATATCTAATAAGATCCCTTATAAGTCTTTATATATAGAGATTCTCTTTAATTATTAACGTAGTTAGTAAGAGGTTTAGTAGTTACTAACTAATTTAATAGATAACTAGTAGCTCTCTCTTACTTATAAGGATAAAGAGTCTAATAGCCTCTTTAATATTCTTAAGCCTACTATGCCTACTACGCCTACTACATCTGCTGCTATTATTACGCCTACTAATATTAGCCTTACTACCCCTAATGTTACTATTCCTTCTACTAAAGAGACTAACATCCCTATAGGCGTTAATAATCTTTAGGAGGAGTTTGTTATAAAGACCCCTCCCCCTAGAGAGGAAAAAAGCCCTAAGGAAGAGCAGTCTAAAGAGTCTAAAGATAATAAGGAGGAAGAAGGTAATAGTAATAAGGATAAAGAGGGTAATAGTAATAAGGATAAAAAGAGTAATAGTAATAAAGATAGTAATAATCCGTCTAATTCTTTAAAGCCTCCTTATAAGTATATATATATTCGTTTTATATAGAATTACCTATTACTAACTAATTCTTATAGGCTATAAGAAGACTATAAAGTTTAAAAAAGAGGATAAAGTATTTAAGCGTAGTATATTAGTTTAGTTTTTTACTTATAGGATTCTAGCTAACTATAGTGTAGCTCTTAAGAAGATAGGTAATATATAGATTAAACGTAAGATCTAGTATAAAAGCTACTTTTAGTCTACCCTTTATAGTAATAGCTTTAGTTATTACTATAAAGGTAGTAAGAAGTACTATTTTTACTACTTTAGTAGTTTGTCTTCTAAGAATTATAGTCTTATTAATCCTATTCTCTATACTCTTTCTACTAAGCTTACTTATATAATAGAAGCTAACGCTAAGCTAAGTGTAAGTCTTATATGCTTTTTCTAGCCTTAGTCTGTTAATAACTTATAAGAAAATAGTATATTAATTGTTTTTATTCTAGTATTTAATACCTTTAAGAGTTTAGTAGTTAGGTTGTTAATAATATTATAAATACCTTTAATCCTGTTTTACTAGTTATAATTACTAAGCTATATATGCTTCCTAAGCTTACTATTACTAAGCGACCCTCTTTCTAGCTTAGTATGCCTCCTATTAAGCCTGTTTTTCTAGCGCCTATAGCTATTATAGTCTTTACTATAGTTACCTTTCTAGCGCTAGTTACTACTATAATCCTAGCTACTATTACTAGTCTAGTTTATAAGTCTTATAAAAAGCGCTTCTTTAATACTATTAAGCCTTTTATTAGTAAGGCTTTTATTACCCTTATAGGTTATTACCTTAATAAGTATATAAAGTAGTAGTTAGGAGATTAGTTTCTACTTATATACCCTAAGGGGTATATTAGTTAATTCTAGAGTTAGTAGGCTAAAAAGTATAAATAAAAGTTATTTAAGAGTGCTTATTTATTCCTTTACTACGTAACTTTCTTATTAAATTATATAATATATATTAGAAAGGTTAAGCTATAAGTAAAATTCTTTAAACTTTATTCTACTTAGGTTCTTTATTAACCTATCTATAGGTATAATATCTATAGGTATATATATTATACTAAAAGTTTCTTTTATATACTCTTACTAAAGCTATATATTCTAAATATTAACGTAGTAGAGATAAGTAGTTATTCTCTTACCCTTATTTATAATAAGGCGTATTATCTACTTATTATTATAGTATATTTTAAGATTATTATTTAGTATAAGTAATAGATCTTAGAAAAGGCGCTAGAGAGCTACTACCTCTTTTATAGTATGTTTAAGGTAGAGTAGCTCTACTTCTATTATTAAGGTTATAACTATATTCTAGCGTACTAATTTCTATTAAATAAGACTACTAAAGAGATATATTAAATACCTTTATAAAGAACGCTAAGTAGCCTTATTATCTATAAAGCTTATATCTCTAGTAATTAATAACGTAACTATTTATAGTAGAATTCTATATAATAACGTAATAAACCTTATAAAATAGAGGTATTAAACACACTAGTTAGCTACCTTAATATAAGTATTACTTAGGTTAGTAAGAAACTATAATAGCTATATGTAAGTAAATACTATATCTAGTTTAGTTATTACAGCTAGATAAAGTACTAATCTAACCTTCTCTTAGTAGCTTTTTATTTTAGCTAGAGTTACCTAGCCTTTATTTAGTTTAAAGTTAATAATTAGAAGTAGTATAGCTAGGGGTACGCTATTAGTAAGGTTAAATTATTTTACTATTCTCTTAATATAAAAATCTTAAAGTAAGTAGATCTTTCTATTTATCTTATCCCTAATAATTTATATACTAAGAAAGTAGTTTCTATTACCTTCTTTAAGTTTAAAGTCCTTTATAATACCTTTAATAATTTTATCTATAGCTAACTTATAGTCTTTATAATAAAGGACTATAAAGTTATCTATATAGAAAATAAGAATTACCTTCTTATTAGTAGTTTAATATATATAGATTTTTTTATTATAGGAAATTATCTTTAGGGACTTTAAAGTTAAGGTGAATGTTTTAAACTAAAGAAGTAGTGTGTTATAAAGCCTATATAAAGCGCGTTTTAATCTCCCTATTTTTCTATATTAGTAATACTTATCTAGTAATTCTATATAAATTAAAGAGTTACTATTAATTAAGGCGTTTAGAAATATATTTACTATATTAAATTAGTATATCTTAAGGTTAAATTATACTACTACTACTATAGCTATTTAGAAAGCCTTTATAGCTAAGGTTAACGCGTAGGTATTCTATAGAGGGTTTATTATTTATAAGTTACCCCTTATATAAATACACGCTTTATAGCGCTTAAGATCCCTATTTTTATTAAACTTCTATAAGAAGACTTATTTAAGTAGGAGGATATTATTAGTTATAAGCTTATAGGTAATAACTTCTTAGACGCCTTTCTCTTTTAGCTTTTTTATCTCTTTATTAGACGCTTTATAAAATATTCTTTTTATAATTAGTAAGAGCTTATCTATATTCCTTTACTTCTTTAGTAGGTTAATAAGTTAATCCTTTATAAGTTAAAGATCTTAGCCTATAGAAGGGCGCTTAAGATATACTCTTTCTACTACACCTCTAAAGGTCTTATATAAAGTCTTATGCCTAAGCTTACTTAACTTATATACTTTCTACTAATTAGGTATAAATATAGTAAAAAAGCACTCTAAAGTATATATTTAGTAAGCTATTATTATTTTACTTTAAAACGTTATATAGATATACTTACTATAAGTCCTTTTTATCTCTTTTAGTAGTAAAAAGACTAAAGTTAATTACCTTAAGCGTATTTCTTATAAGGTATTTAAAGTGCTTTTCCTAAATTACACTTTAGTGTTTTATTTCTTACTATTAGTATCCTACTTACTATATACTCTTTACTAAAAGCTACTAGTTAAAGCATTTAGTTACTTTAATAGTAATTCTATAGTTATTAATCCCTCTAAGGGAGTAAATACTAAGGGGTTTAAGTTACTTTTACTTTCTACTATTAATAACCTAGCTGTGTAAATAGTGTTATTACCCTTACCCCTAAGCTTTATAGCTAAAGGGGTTTTTAGATCCTACTAAAAAGTATCTCTTATAGCGTCTCCTATCTACCTATTATCTAAGGCTACTAGTTCTACCTACTATATAGTCTTATTTATAAGTAATTTAATTCTATTAGTAGATAAAGAGTTATCTATAGTAATAATACTAAGTGCTTTTAAAAAGTTATTTAAGATAGTAATAGATTTCTTTATTACTTTAGTAACTATTATAGGCTATACTATAATAAGTGTAGCTAGGCTAGTACCTACTACAACCTACTATTACTTATAACTAGCTAAGAGGGGTATATATATATAACACGTATAAGATAAAGGCTTATGCAAACTATACGTTATTTATACTTCCTACTTTCTCTCCCTAGCTTAAATAAATCGTATTAAGTTACTATACGCCTATCGTAAGGTAATACTAGCTTATTATATATCTAAGCTTTTAAAATAAAAATAAATACCTTACTAATTATACTACGTAATAGGTATATAATAAAACGCTAAAATAGTAATAAGCTATAAGACCTCTCTATTAGCTAAAGTAAAAGCTAAAGTTATAGCCTTAAAGTAAGTAATAGTAAAAATAATATAAGAAATAAGAGAGCTTAAAGTAAAAAGTACTAACCCCTAAGGTGTAAGCCTTATAATTAAATTATATAATAAGGAGTCTTTAGAAGTAGTAAATACTATACCTATAGTAGCTACTATAGTTATTACGCCTATACTAGCTAAGAACTACCTCTAGGTTATTTAGAAACTAATACTAAACCCCCTAAAGTTCTCTAGCTAGCGCTAAGACTTCCCTATATAATTACGCTAGATATATAATAAGCTACATATTAATAAAGCGTTCTTTATAATAAAGTAAGAGGCTTAGTACTTTATTAACTCCTACTTAGATATAGCGCTTTAAAAAATAATATTAACTTACTATAAAATAGGGGGAACTTAAGTAAATTATAACCCTAAAGAGTTCCTAAAGTACCTAAAGCATACGTATAGTAACCTAAACGTAAAGACCTATATATCTACCTCCTTAATAAGTATTAAGATAAAGAAGTATAAATCCTTTACTACCTTCCTTCTAAAGTTTAAATAGGTATTAGCTAAAGCTAGAGGCTACCTATAGCTAAGTAAAGTGTAAATTATACTCCTCTTAAACACCTTTCCCCTCTATATTTAAAGTATACTAGTAAGCGTTTTACTTTTCTTTACTTTTTATATATATATATAATAAGTAAGTAAAGTAGCTTAGAAGGTTAAGAACCTAGCTAGTAGTATATAGCCTACTTATAGATACCTACTACCTTTAGTATTAAAAGATACTAATAGAGATATATAAATAATAAGAAGAATAATAGTGTGTATAGCTAGTAAAGCTAAAGAAAAAAAACACCTTAAGGCGTAGAAAGTATATACTAAAACACACTAGTACTATACCTACTAAAAGATTAAATACCTAGCTTATAATTACCCTAATAGTAAGAAAAAGAAGAGTAAGCTTACTTATATAGCTAAAGTAACTACTAAGATTAAGAAGCTTAAGGAAAGTAATAATACTTATAGTACTACTAAAAGTAAAGAAGAGTTAGAAAAAGAATAGCTTTAGAGTAAAATTAGGCTTTAAAGCTAATAAGTAAGAAGTATATAGAATAAGAGGAGTTTTAGTATAAGAGGAGAATAATTAGACTAGCTATACTATTAGATACCTATATTAATAAAGGATCCCCTACCTAAGCCCTTACTAATACTAGTTATAATACTTACGTAATAGTAAACTATAACTTTACGCACGCTTAGCGCTTCCTATACGTCTCTTAATAAAAAATCCCTTTAAAAGGGTTTACTAATAAATTAGCTAGTATAATAGTAAAGGGAGTAGTTATATTTAACTTTAAACTTTATAGATACTACTAGTATATATATATATATACGTTATATACAGCCTTAACGTTAATATATTCCTAAGAAAACCTTAGATAAAATATAATTATACTGTTTATAACGCTATAAAGCGTACTATTTACTATAGGTAAGTAGACCTTACGCTACGCCTAGTTAGTTAATAAGAGTCTATAATAGTATATAAAATTAAAGCTACTTAAGTAATTAGAGTGCCTACTTTTATAGCTATTTATTATAAGGCTACACGTAAGGATTACGCCGCTTAATATAACCTATCTATAAAAGGGATAAGTAAAAACTTATAGGCTTTCTCTTAAATTATAGTAGTTAGCCTTACTAATGTAAAGAAAGCTTTATAGCTAAAGTTAAATAAAAGGGTAAAACAAACTACTAAAGTTATAGTATTACTATAATAAGTATATAAAGAATATAGTAACTTATTTAACCCTAACACCTTAATAAAAGTACTGCTATACTAACCTAGCTATAACTACTATATAGAATTAGAACTAGAAGTAACCTTACTATAAGGCCCCCTTTATAGTATATTAAGGGAGGAACTACTAATTCTAAAGAAGACCTTAAAAGACCTCCTTAATAAAGGCTTTATCTAAGTAAGTAGCTTTATAGTAAGGGTGCTAGTACTTTTTATATATAAACTAAGTAGTAGGTTACGCTTTTATTATAATTATAAAGCGCTAAACGCTATTATAAAAAAGGACTATTATCTACTACCTCTAATCTCTAAAACGCTTTACTATATAGAAGTAGTAAAGTAGTATACTAAAGTAAACGTAGTAGTAGCCTTCTATAAGATATAAATTACTAAAAATAATAAGTATAAGACTACCTTTTATATATAATATAAGCTTTTTAAATAGTTAGTTTACCCCTTTAGGCTAATAAATATACCTATAAACTAGTAGTACTTTATAAATAGCTTACTTTAGGAGTTTCTTAATAACTTTATTACTATATACTTTAATAATATTTTTATTTATTCTAATAAGATAAAAGAGAACTATAAGTAAAAGGTTTACTAAATTCTTAAGAAGCTTTACGTAGTAAGGCTTAGCCTAGACGTAAGGAAGAGTAACTTTAGTATAAAGAAGGTAAAGTATGTTAGCTTTATCCTAAAAGCTAAAAAAAACGTCTTAGTAAACTTAGAAAAGATATATACTATTTATAAGTAGTTAGTACCTTAGTCTATTAAAAGTATAAGAAGCTTCTTAGGCTTTACTAACTATTACTAGATGTTTATACCTAACTACACTAAGGTAGTTAAGCTAATAACTTACTTTATAAAGAAAGGCGTAGTGTTTATATAGTCTATAGAGTACGCTATAGTATTTAAGGAGCTTAAGAACTACTTTATAATAACCTTACTACTATAAAACTTTAACCTAAACGCCTTAATATTTATAAAAACTAACTACTTTAGGTTTATACTAAGGGGCGCCTTAATATAAGTAAATAATAAAGATAAACGCTAACTTATTACTTTTTACTTATAAAAGCTTACGCTAGCGTAATATAACTACCTTATTTATAATAAAAAGCTATTAGTAGTACTAAATTACCTTTAAGTATAAAAAGTAGAGTTATATAGTACTAAAAAGCCCTTTAAAGTAATAGTAGACTATAAGTCCCTTAAGTACTTTATAAAAAAGCAGAAGTTAATAAAGCGCTAGAGCTATTAGGCTAAGATACTTATAGAATATAACTTCTATATTATATACTAGCCTAGTAAAAACGTAAGCGTTTCTAACGCACTCTCTTAGTATAAATAGGACGCCCCCTTTACATAAGATAATAACTACTAATAAGGATGCGTTATCTAAATAATCCTAGATAAAGTGTAACTAGTAATAGCCTATTACGTAATAGAGGTGCCTCTAGCGCTATACGTAGAGGTATTTAAGAATAAAGAACTATAAGCTTTATAGGCTATAACGTAAGATAGTAATACTATCTTCTAAGTAGTGTATATAGCTATCTAGTAAGAGGACTACTTACTTCTACCTAACCTTTAGTTATACGTTTAGATTATAGACTACTACCTTAACAATATAAAACGACTTACCTAAAGGGGGAGGATATAGCTACTAAGTAATAATAACCCTAATTCCCCCTCTAATAGCCTATACACCTAGTTAGTATAATAAAGCTATAACTTAACTATAACTAGGTACCTTAAGAGGAATAACACCTTAGAGATACTTTTATAAAGGTTCTACTAGCTAGGCTAATTGTAAATAGTATAGCGCTTTATTTATAACTATAATATATATAGGAGTAGTAAGATCTAGCGTAACGTAAAGAAAAGCCTTTTATAACTATTAAGTATACCTAAGCGCCTAAAAAGCAACCTATTAATAGACTTTATTATAGATCTCTTACTATCTAGCCCTAACTACACTACTAACATATAGGTTATTATAAACTACCTAAAAAAGTTAGTAACACTTAAACTAATAGTAATAATAGATATAGAGGCGTATACTAAAAGATTTCTAAGTTACTATTACTACTTTTATAGTATATTAAAAAGTATTATTAGTAATAGAAGAAGTAACTAGATAAGTAAGTTTTAGTATAGGTTTTATATACTTATAGGTATTAAGTAAAAACTAAGTATATTATATTACCTATAAAGTAATAAAGCTATAAAGCGCTTTAACTAAAAGATTTAAGTAACACTACGTACCTATATAAGTTACCTTTAAGAGGATTAGGTGTGTTAGACACTAGTTATATAATTAGTAATTAATAACTATACTATATTAGTAACTAGGTTAAGCTTTTTTTTTATAAAGTATAGCTACTATATAGACCTTATTATAGTTAAAGAGAGTATATAGAAGGTAATAGATATATATAAAAAGGTTACTAAACGACTTAT
>JASUDE010000599.1:0-26501 GCA_034509685.1 Colletotrichum cereale | reverse complement strand
TCCAGTAGGCCCTGAAAAGCGGCTTGCGCTTCTGCGTCAAAGACCTCCGTCTGGTGGCCGAGCGGCTCTGATCCTCGGAAGATCTGCCGTGTGGCCTGGTACCCTACCCAGCCTGCTCCGGCGGCGGTTCTGCTACCGTCCAACATCTGGGAGCCGTCAGTGTAGACAACAATGTCCCGCTTTGAGAATGTTCCCAATCTGTCTGTAAAGGCGATGGCCAGTTCTTCTTTGGTCTTCCTAGGTTCATAGCCGACCATGCTAAGGGCCGTGTGCCAGTCGGTTAAGCGCTCCCAAGGTGGTAGTTCTAGCGGGTCGACGTATTCAGCATTTGTATCGGTGAGGCTTGCCATTCGCCGCAGCCTTGAGTCCGGTCCAGGCCTGTCTCTGAGCCTCGCTCGGAGGGGGTGCCGTTCGTCAAGGCGGTGGATCCTTATAGAGGCTTTGTGAAGCTTTGCATCCAGCATCACCTCCGCTGGGGGCAGGGCTGCTTCGCGCTGTAGGATTGATACAGGCGTCGTCTTATACACAGGGAGCGCGGCTCTAATGGCCTTAGCTTGCGTTGTGTCAAGTTGACGGAGTAGACCGTTGACTCCGTTTGAAATGACGTGTCCATTCTTGGTCCGGTTCCTGCCGGGCCACCATGCCTCTGATGCATAGTACTGGATGGGTAATACGCAGGAGGACATAGCGTGGCAAAGCAGGTGTGCCGGCGCGCCCCAGACGGTGTTCCCTAGTCCCCGTAGTCCGTTGACCACTTGGCAGGCTTTGGCGCAGAGGTCTCTCACATGGTTCTTGAATGTGAGTCTTCGGTTGAAGTGGACCCCAAGCCATCGTAGGGAGGCCCCTTGCTTAACGGCCTGAACTGTGTGCTGTCTTCCGTCCGGCAATCTGACGGATACTGGCGGGTTTCCATCTTTTGGTCTCTTGGTGAAGTGGATGAGCTCGGATTTATCAGTGTCGAAGGTAATTCCCTCTAACGCCCCCCATTCCTGGGCTTCTTCCCATTCTTTCGCTAGCAGGAGACAGTTGTCTTCTAGTGAAGTTGAACTTGCCAGTATAGCAATGTCGTCGGCATAGCCAAATCGAGATCGCTTCCTGCCTGGATGAACGGTGCCCAGCTTGAATAGGGGTTCGATGTAGAGCATGAAGAGGATGGGAGACACAGGCGATCCCTGTGGTAGCCCACACTCGAGGTCGAAGACGTCTCCCATCTCCCCGTCCAACCTTATTCTTGCCATTCTCCCGAGGACAAAGCTCGAAACCCACCGCACGAGGTTCTCCGGCCATCCTTGGCATCGGAGGCGTCGGATCAGCCTCCCTGGCAGCACAGCATCGAAGGCCCCTTTGATGTCGAGCGTAAGCATAGAGGTGACAAGACCTCTTTGCCAGGCACGCTCGATGTCGTGGATGGCAGCGGCGGTGAGGTCGCTACACGAGCGGAGGGGGAGGGCCCCGAACTGTTGGTCGTGCAGTACCCGGAACTTGACTGTGATCCAGGCAAGCCTTCTTGCGACAAGTCTCTCCAAGCCTTTTCCCAGCACAGACAAGAGCGCAATTGGTCTATACGAGCGCGGGAGCGTCCTGTCTCTCTTGCCCGGCTTGGGCAGGATGACTAGGATTGCTTCTTTGAAACAGGTGGGATGCCAGCCCTCGCATACGCATCCGCTGTAGAGCCAGAAGGCGATGTCCTCGATAACGGGCCACGCTGTCTTGAGGACGGCCGTTGTGATTCCATCGGTCCCGGGGGTGGTGCTTCTCGCAGAGAAAATTGACGTTTGTACCTCGTCTTTTGTAACACGCGGGAAAGGAAGATTGGCCTCAAGGCGAGGTCCTGGGCTCTCTGCTGGGATGTCCGTGGAGATAGCAGCATTTCTGAGAAGGACGCGGGCGAACAGATCCCGCTTCTCCTTCGGTTGTGAGATGAGCGTGGTCGGATTGCTCCCATCTCGGAGTGGAGGGGTCTGGAAAGATCCCTTAGCCTTATGCCACCCGACCATTTCAAATACGTCTTTGCCAGTGGAGGCTGCGGCGATCTTTCCTCTCCAGTACGTGTCCTTAGAGCGCCGCAGCTGACGGAGAAAGTCCTGTTTCAGAGCGTCCTCCTCGTTTCGCTCCCATTGACAATCTATTCCCAAGGCGCAGAGTCTTGCCACAGTTGCTCTCTTGGTCGTGTAGGCTCGGTGTTTCCGCCTGCAGTTTTCGTCCCAGTATGGTCTCCCAGGTCCTCTACCAAGCGTGCGCCTTGTAGAGGCCGTAAGCGCTTCTTCGAGGCAATCTGTAAGCTGCTGTGCTAGCAAGTCCAAAGCCTGTGGGTCTCTTGCGTTGCTTGCAGTATGGCGCATGGGGTGTACGTTTCGCTTAAGCATGTCGAGGAAGAGCTTCTCGTCCATCGTGTCAAGCCGGAACCTCCCCGGGGTTGGGTCGACCGGATCGGTTAGGGCCAAGGGGACCCGGGTTAGCAGGCTTTCGTGGTCTGACGTTGTGTGTAGGGACGTTTCTATGCTGTTAGATGCCCCGTAGAGGCTACCGGACGCCCAGGCTAGGTCTAACGTGTTGCCGCCCTTATGTGTGGCTTCGCCTATCGGCGACAGGAGGACAATACCGGCGGCTTCTGCCCATTCTACCAGGGCATCAGCGTCAGAGGAGCTGGTCGCCTCGGGTTGCCAGGTCCAATGATGGAGGTTGAAATCCCCCGCGACCAACACACGTTCCTGGTGTCCGGGTTGCCAGGCTGTTATGATATCCCTAACCGCTTGGCCGGCTCGCAGCGAGCCACAAGGGGCGCTGTACACGTTGATGACTGTGAGGACTTTCCGAATTCCCGCCAGGAGTTGTAGGAAGAGCAGGTCTGTGGATGGGCTGGGCAGCGGGCGTGTTTGTACGCCCCGTAGTCCCGTTCCTCTGCGGAGGTAAGTGAGCACCCTGGGTCTGTCTTCAGCCCAGTTGTCCACTGGGGTGAAAATCTCGAAACCCGGGTGGTATCTTGTGAGCCTTCTCTCTTCCGAGCGGATAGCGGGCTCTTGTAGTAGCAGTATGTCGACATGGGCCGCGTAGGCTAGATTCAGTGCCGTTTCGTGTGCGAGTGGTCGTCTGGCCACGTTCGCTTGCATGATCTGCAGGACTCTAGAGGGCCGCATTTTCCTGGTGTCCCTCATTAGCTTGGTTGCAGTCCATCTCTTCTCCTCCTTCTCGGGATTGTTGATGCGACTGCCGGGTCGCAAATCTCCACGATCTCTCTCCCTCGGCTCGGATGGCCCGTAGCTGTGCCTTGTTCCTCCTCTGGACTACGCCCTTCACTACTTTTGGTTTGATAGGGCAAGTCACATCAAAGGCGGCATGGGGCCCGTTACACGACGGACATTTAAAGGGGCAGTCGCAGCCATCGTGGCCTTCGGTGCCTCCACAAGGTGCCCGGTGTTGGTCGGCCGTGTGGGAAGGCGAGCTGCATTTAAGGCATCTCTTCCTTCTGGTACACGTTCTTTCGTTGTGAAAGCCGCCGCAGCGGTGGCATTGGGGAGACCTCCTCTCCTTCGATAACTGCAGGTTCACGAAAACGCTGGCCCCCATCAACCGGAGGCGCCTTGGTGGTTGCCTCACGGCTTCCGCCTTGAACCAGGCTGTCACCGTGCCTAGCCTTTCGGCTTCGTCTTTTCTGGAAAAGTATGCTTTTTCGGGCTTGAGTCTCGTCGTGGCCTGGATCTCTTCAAGGAGCTCCTCGGTCGTGATCTCCAGCTCAGTGTTGGTCAGCAGACAGTGTCTGGTGTAAGGGACGTTTGCGATATACGCCCGGATCCAGGTGTCGCGCGGCTCGACCGCCTGTGCCTGGAGAAGACCAGCAATCTGTTCTCTGTTATCTAGCAGGACTTTTGCCCCATCTGCAGACGATGGTAGGAGTGCTAATCCTGTCTTGACATGGTCGATCCCCTTGAGGGCTTCTCGAGTTTGGGGACTTAGCTTTTCTCGAACGAAGGCGTATATGTCGTAGGCTCTCTCGTTACGAAGCGGGCTTTCAGGCGGCAGGCGCGCGAAGATGCGTAGGTCTTTTGAGGCCGCCCGGTTTGCGGCTTGTTTTGCTGGCGTTGGTTCATCCTGCTTTCTGGTAATTGGCTGGCTCGCCACCGTCGCGTAGGACCGAGCTTGGGGCGGCTGGTTCTGGGCTGTGTGTGAGGGATGCCCTTGGAAACTTAGGGCGGACTCGCTGGGTCCTGTGCTAACAGCATGCATGGACCTTGCTAGACCACGTTGGTGCCGGTCTGAACGCTGCTTCTCTTCCTGAAGCTCTCTTTCCAATGATTCGACCTTCTTCAAGCAGTCTTTTAGGAATTGTTCCCTCTCAGCGTCCCGTCGTAGGAGGTCCTGGACGAGATTTGAAAGCTTGTTGATCTCCTCTTTAAGCTCAGCATTGTCCTGGTAGCTGACTTGCTCAACCACTCTGACCTTTGCGGTCGGTTTCCGGACACGTCCAGACCGTCGAGATGTACTGGCGTCCCCATGGACCGTGATCGATGGCCCTATATCTAGAGAGACGGCCATGATAGCGGGATTCAGCTCGCGTGGGCTGATGATGATAAATGATAGTGCGGTGGGCCGGAGCCCCCTATGGTCTTAACAGCTACTAACAGTGGATACCTTGTGAAGAGAAAGTTCGCGAAAGGCCCCATGTCCCGAGGGTGTACCCTTGGTGTCGTCTGGAGGAACCACAGTGTACAGACAGATACTGCACGAGGACCGCAAATGTTTGAACGTGGCCTGTGCGCTTTGTTTTCCCGCTCAGTGCTCAAGCCGCCTTCCGCAACTTCGAATCCGCAGGCGCGCCATGGCGAGGCTGGCCTTGCCGTGTAGAGAGGGGACCGTCTTTCAGAAATGTGCTGTCCGCTGGGGTGGGCCGATGGTACGAGGCGTCATCCCCGCCGCTACAAAAGTCTCGGATGCTGGCCAACAGTTTGTGGATCACCGCCAAATTCTTCGCATCATCGAGAGCGGAATGGTGCGGATCGGACAACTTCCCCTCCTTAATACCAACAGCGCGGCCCCACTGTTCGAAGCGGTGCTTATCGGCGTCGAACACAGTGGCTAGGGAACGTGAATCGCGGTCAAAGTTTTTGTAGGAGTCGAACTTCTCGACGGCTTCTAGGCAAGTGCTGAAGAGGCCGCCTAGGCCCACGATGCCGACGGCCAGTCCTACCGGTTCCATGGGTGCTTGCGTGAGATTGTCGTCGATTGCTGGAAGGCGGGGTCTGTGTCTACCTTATAATGGCACATTCGTGGCGCAGCCTGTCATTCTGCCTGGCGCTAACCGTGTGTGTACGACTGTAATTCTCCCATGTCTGTTTTTGCCAGCGCATCCATTCGATGCGCCACTCCTCTCGGGCAGCCAACAGTGAGGCATAGTGTGAGGCTGTGGACCAGAGGCCGTCAGCGCCGATTGCGAGTGGTACCACAGGCTTGGCTGCACCGCCTCGCTACGTGCTGATTATCACTTGGCAAGACGGCGATAAGGCGTTCGTACTGCTCGTTCGTTATACCGTCCGTGCCACTGCGGCTGTTGGTGTTCAAACCCCGGTTCCACGCCACGATCTAAATCGGCCAATAGCATATGGATTGCCCTGCGGAACAATTGATGTTTCTTGTTCTTGCGAATATCCTACTCCACTTGTGCTCGATGCAACATAAATGAAGACGAGATTTGTATGGTTTGTGAAGAACTGGAAGGAATGGTAAAGGCGTTGCGAGCTTTAGGGCAAGACAGCCATAATTGATTTGTTCTTAAGTAGGTTGTCCCAAGTTTCCTACGCAAGCAGTCTAGTAGTGTAGGCAAGCAACCACTGAACGAGGTATTTCTGGCATGTCGTCCTTGACTCCCGCGCCACGATGAATCCATACGTACGACCGCTATGTCGCTGATTCCACGGTCAACACTATAGTCATTGTTTAGTTGGGCTGTTGTTTCCAGTGAGCCACCGCTACCACGCCTTCCTCGCTAACGGCCTCTTTACCGCTCAACATATGCGAAAGCCTCGCACTACGCTCAACCCCAGCCGGTATCCACGCCTATTAAAGCGAGTGCTAAACAGAATCGCCAAGCGCATCACCAGTGATTTGCACTTTGGGCTCGACCAGCAACCATTCATCCTTTTTATCAGTGAAGAAGGGCGCTTCAGCAGACGCAGTACCACCTGCTTCCATCAAATATAAAGCTTCCTCTCAGCGCGCGCGTTGATTTCGGAACATCTAATTTCCACCAGCGTCCGGAGCTCTTGGGAGAATATCTTAAGTGCGCCATAGACCTCTCTGTCATCGCGTTAGAAAGGGCAGCATTGACGGGTTGTATCCTTACCTTAGTAGCTTCTGATGGTCCACTAATTTATCCAGGTCAGAAGCATAAACGAAGTTATTCTTTTTCCACAGTCCCTCAACATCCTCCTTTCCTGCGGCTTCTCTGACATCATCTGCCATGCACCAGTCCGCTACAGCGATGACCACGTCCAATAGATAAAGGAGCACAGTGATTGCGTTCATCGCGGAGCCACGTCCTTGATCTGCCGGCAGACTGCTCTTCGCTTCATCAAGGCGTTCGCGGACAAAATTGTCGAGGTCGGCTCTCGCGGTGTCTGAGGCCATGGTATGGTCTGTGTGATGGAATACAACCAACTGTTTGAAAAGTTTCGACGGCGTGGAACGGAAAGGTGGACAGGAGAGAGACCAGCGACAAGAGACCGGCAGTCCATTAATAAAAATCCAGCATTGGCACTCCTTGGTCGCGACAGGAATCAGCGATGCGACTTGCAGGCGATGCGGCCGAGAGCAAACGCCCAGACAAGCAAACATTGTCCACTGGCGGCAAAGCGGGAAGCTCTCTTGGAGGCGGGACAGTCCGCTATTGGACGATGGACCAGTCGTCCAATCGCACAAGACGTACCAGCGGAGGAGTTCGATCTTGGCCGCGCGTAATTGGCACAAACGGGCCTGGCCGTTGCAAACGCATTGTTCTCAATCGCAAAGTACTACACAACCCGCCCAGAGGGTTGGAAGCTCGCCAGTCTTCCTAGCGCCTTGGCTGCACGGGCGGCCGCTGAGGCCACTCGGTCAATGAAGTTGCGACGACCCCCCGCAACTTCAAGTGTCCTCGAAATACACGGCTCCTTGTCTCGGTTGACCTGGCGTGAGACGCCAACACGACGCAACAGAGAGCAATGGACTGGTCTCTTGGCACTGCCCCACAAGCCCTGGTTAGCCCCGCCTCGCAAGGGATGACTGTCAGCATGCATATGCAAGAGTTCGATAACGACGTCCAAGGCAATCGTGGCTGCAAACCCCGCCACCTCAAACCACCTTGCGAGGCGCCCTGCTGCCTACGAACAGCGCTTCTGGCCGTCTAATAAAAGAAGGGACCGCTAAGGAGAACAAGATAAGCAACCCTTTGCCGACTCCGCTCGTTCCAGCAGCACGCAACAATGAAGCCCGCTGGTTTCGCCGTTGGCGTCGTCGGGCTCGCTGGTCTCTTCCGCTCCTGTCTAGAGGCCATCAACAAGGTGCAATCGTATCGTTCAGCCCGCGCTGATGCAGACGTGCAAGATACCTTGTTCGAGGCCGCCAAAGCCCGCTTCGAGCAGTGGGGACGAGACGTAGGGATCGATCAAGCGAGGCTGCTAGACGATCATCACCCCGCTCTGGACGACAAGAGCATTTCAACAGCGGTGCTCGATCTCTTGCACTTCATCATCAAATTCATCTGCGACGACAGCCAGGCGCCTTTACGACGCTCAACCCAAGCCGCCGTCCTGGGCGACGACTTGCTAGGGTCGCACCAGTCGCGTCGTCCGAGCCGAGACGACGCAAACTGGCATGGGCTCTCTGGGGCAAGGGAGAACGCACAGAGCAAGTCAGTTTGTTCGACAAGCTAGTCCAGCAATTGCATAATATCGTGCCCCCACGAACTGCACAGGGCACACGGCGGATACACAACTCGGACATTGGGCTGACAGACACGCACACGGATGTGTCAGGTAGGATCCCCAAGTACAATCGAGGCTCTTCTCTAACCGAGACAAGGGACGTCCTCAAGCAACGGTTTGTCTCTCTCCCCAAACCCAGATCCGAACGCGAAGCTACTGTGGATCAACGGGCCGCCAGGATTCGGAAAAACGATCCTTTGCGCCCGCATCGTAGAGCACCTGTCTTCTACACTCCAAACACCTGTCGCCCACTACTTCTTCTCCTCCGATCTCGAGACCCGGGACGACCCTTTCTCGATCATACGAGCATGGGTCTCTCAGATCGTGTCTCATCACGAGAATGCGTTCGAATACGTCCGTCAAAGATGGGAGGCGGACTCTGATCCCGTTGTGACGCGCGCCACTACCCTGACGATCTTCAAGCAGCTTCTCCACACTGTTTCTGGCTGCATCTGCGTAGTTGATGGACTGGATGAATGTACGTCCTTGGACACAGGAAACACTTCGCTCACGGCGTTCTTCCGATCTGTTGCAGATGCCATATCGGGAACAAACACAAGAGTCCTCCTGGTAAGCCGCGACGAACAGAGGATCAGATGTGCCGTCACAGACAACGCCGTCAACAGCTTCACTGAGCACAAGATATCGCCTGATGACGTGCGGACAGACACGACTGCTGTTTCAAAGGAGATCATCGACAGGAAGCTGCCCAACAAAGGCGACGATGTGCGGTCAACCCTGTCCGAAGCAATGGCCAATCGATGTGAAGGCCAGTTTCTCTGGCTTACGATGCAAGAACCCGCTTTAAGAAGAGGCATGAACACGAAACAACTGCAACAGGCCATTAATAACAGCCCGACCGGACTCGACCACCTCTATGACCACGCCTGGGCCAAAATTAAGCAATACAGAGAGCCGGACAAAGCCTGTGCCTTTGCTCTTCTGCGTTGGGCAGCATTCGCACTCCGGCCGCTTACCGTCTGCGAGATCACCGAGGCTGCCCTCATCGACGATTCGAAAGATCTGCCGTTAGAGGATCTCCCGGACGCCCTCGACGCCGACTATATCGAAACTGAGATTGTTGGCCTTTGCAGCCCTCTCTTGATGATTCGGAGCGAGTCGCCCGGCGCAGACATAGGCCAGCAGACAGTGTGTTTAGTGCACTTTACTGTCCGGGAATATCTTCTTCCCAACCTTCCCTTACCAACCTGGTTACGGCAAAACCAACGCCTAGACGTATCCTACGAGATATTACAGAACACATCTCTTGCAAAGGCATGTCTTAATTATATCAGCTCTCGAAAGGTTTGGGATAGCAACCTCCTCGGTCCATTATCCCCCAGTAGTATCTCCCTCCGCAACTACGCAGCCACATCCTGGCACCAACATATAGATTTAGGTTTACGCAGTGACACCTCATTATCAAAGCTTGTCAGGGATTTTTTCAATGTAAGCAATCCATCATGGATTCCATGGAGGAAAATGATGGAGTTGAAAGATGCAAAACATGACAACAGAGTGGTTGAGGTCAATCCGCCTGGGCCATTGTATTACGCTGTGAGGTTTCAACTGATGAACGTTGTCAGTTTCCTCATCAAAGAAAAGGGATACAACGTGAACGAAGCCAACAATTTGGGAAGATCAGCTATTAGTTCTGCTTGTTTCAACGGCGTTTTGAATATTGTAGCTATACTTCTCGAAAACGGGGCCGATGCTGATATCAGTAACAAAGATGGATTGGCGCCAATACATGAGGCATCATAGAATGGCCACATCGAAGTGGTTAAGCTACTTCTCGAGAAAGGGGCCGATGTCAATACCAGTAACAAAAATGGGCTGGCGCCAATGGTCGATCGCTGCTGTCTTCGGCGGCTGGCAACGGCCATGAAGCCAATTTCAAAATGCTTTGAGGCATAGACAATCTTAACATCAACTCGAGCGATATCAACGGTCGTATCGCATTTTGGTGGGCGGCTAGCAATGGCACGGGAAAGGCGGTGTCGTTGCTTGCGAATGGCAAGATGGAGCTCGACTTTGAAGACAAGCATGGTTTCACACCACTCGCGAGGGCCATGTAGAGATCCCATATGAAGGTGGTGAAACTACTCATTCAAGCCGGGTGTGGGTTGCATGACACTTGGAAAGACAGGTTAGTCTTTCGAGCCTTTAATTTCATGTTGTCGGTCGACTTTGACCAGTTTATCACGAACATTGGCTATGTCAATGATGAGGACCTTTTGGGTCTGAGGGGACTGTTTCAGGAGGCGTCTATTGTGTAACGTTTCATAGATATTGATGAAGCATATAACACAATGAACGCCTTCTATCAATAACCCACTCAAGCCGAGAGCGAAATTTGAGAAGGTTCACTTTCTACACGCCAAGTACAGCGGGCGCTGAGCGGGAAAACAAAGCGCACAGGCCACGTTCGGAATTTGTAGGCCTGGTCCAGTACACCATCATTCCTCCCAACGACGAAAAGGGTGTATTACAAAAACAAGCCTATAACTACAGCCCTGCGCACCTACACGGTTCGGACAAACGCTCTTTGACACCGCCGGCCGCTTCAATCTAACAATAACACGATGCATTCCCAAACGAGAGCTCTTGGCTTGCCGAAGTTCGAGTATTCCTGCGCAAGATAGAAGAGGAGAAGGAAAGTGATGATGTCCTACTTCCGTACCCTTTAATTAACGACTACAGCCGGAAAAAGACCGAAGCTTGCGCGGATGGCTCGGTTGCCCGCTCCAAACGATCTATGGCGACTTCATTTAGAAGCGGTTGATCGGGACGTACGAGTGGATACTGGCGCGGGACGGTGTCCGCGACTGAGCCGTCGCTGCCAGCGTACTGCGGATCAACGGTGAGGTGGATAGGGTCTAATGCAGAGGCGCAGACCTGCTCCCATTTGACATAATCGCAATGAGTTATAGGCCGGGATCTTACAAGAGTTGTAAACTAGACTCATACCCATCTAGATGGACTCAGGTCCTCAGATAACCCAAAGCTGCCTGGCGAACACGCGTTCGGCGTTGTTGAAACTTGAAAGTCGGAGTCTCGATCGTGGTATAGATAGCCTCACTAAAACGCATATGATAATCATACTCGAGAAGTGGTGAAAAGTCTGGTCGTGGATCCACACCAAGTGCGGTTTGCAATCCTCGGATTGGTGGACGATTCACAGATAGTGCGTAAATATATCTCTAGGAAGTGAGCCAATGATGAATAAAGTAAGAGAATGGTCTAGAATTGCCTAAGCAGTCTATCAACTTATATGGGAACTGGGAGTTGGACGTCTAGAAGATGCACGTGTCGCTTTAGTAAAGTATAAGAACTAGCTCCTCCCATACCATTCCTATGGCACGCTATAGTAAGAAAAAGAGACAGTATTTCGTAAATGAGTTAAAGAAACGGAAAGCGTAAAGACTATAAGAACTGGCTCCTCCCATACCCTTCCCGTGGCATGCGATGAGAAGCAAAGTAGGCTTACGTTGCACTGCAAAGCAGGAGAAAAGAAATAAGTGAAGAGAGAAACAGAAGACTAGAGGGGGGGGACTTTAAACACCCGGCTCTAAACACCCGGCTCGTCCTTTTGGAACCGAAAAACCAAAACCCGGCCTGAAGCACAGCCAATGGCCATTGTAGATCCTACCACAGCTGATTTTACCGGCCGGTACTCTGGCGGCAGCCGCAGGAGGTTTACGGAGTTCCGTGTAATCCACACTCCGTTAGCACTAATTTCGTAGCCGTGAAAACGCGGCGTTTCTATTACATCAGTCAGCGATAGTGATGCTGTTGTGCTTGTAAAAGTGGGCGGTGGCCTTTTTAGGTCGATAAACCCTAGTTCCGTGGACAGAAGATGCGGGTCGGTTCTAGAAAAGGAGATATGTTGAAGATCTCGACCTATATTAAGCGTCCGGACACACTGGCCTGTGGCGCCGTCCCAGACCTTAACGGTGTAGTCGCCCGACGCCGATACCAGCTGCGTACCATCGCTAGAGAAGGTCACCGACTTAACAGGGCCATCGGCTGGCCGCGATGGCCCTCGAGCGTCCGGAGACACTGGCCTGTAGCACCGTCCCACACCTTGACGGTGTGGTCCCCTGACGCCGACGCTAGCTGCGTGTTATCGCCCGAGAAGGCCACCAAGCTGACCCAATCGCTATGGCCCTCCAGCGTCCGGAGACACTGGCCCGCTGCGTTGTCCCAGACCTTAATGGTCGCGTCATATGACGCCGATGCCAGCTGCGAGCCATCGGCCGAGAAAGCCACTGAGCTGACATAGTCGATATGGCCCTCGAGCGTCAGGAGACACTGGCCCGTGGCGCTGTCCCAGACCTTGACGGTGTGGTCGCCTGACGCCGACGCCAGCTGTGTACCGTGGCCCGAGAAGGCCACTGAGTAGATGGAGCCGCCATGGCCCTCGAACGTCCGGATACACTGGCCCGTGGCGCCGTCCCAGACCTTGACGGTTTGGTCGTTTGATGCCGATGCCAGCTGGATGTCAAGCGACTGATGCGCATCTGAACAACGCGACGGCTGTGCTTCGCGGCCTTATCTATCAGCTACTCGTCCAGAAGCGATCCCTTATTACGCGTATACGTGATAAGTACGGCCACGTGGGCAAGAAGCTGTTTGAAGGCGCCAACAGCTGGGACGCCCTATCCAGGATTCTATTCAGCATCTTAGAAGAGCCGAGCATGCAGAACACGTACCTAGTCATCGACGCGCTTGACGAGTGCGAGATGGACCTGAGCCAGCTTCTGCACTTGATCATCCAGCTATCCTCCTCATCCCGAGCGTAGCGAGCCGGCACAAGCGCTTTCGAAGACCCACATACCGGGCGCTTCGGCGACAGTTACTAGTAGGGTCACCTGGGGCGGAAACCCCTGATAGTAGCGAGCCGGCGCTTTCGGAGACCCACATACCGGGCGCTTCGGCGACAGTTACGGGTGCGGGGCACACTAAGAGCGTAACCGCTCAGACAGCTGCCGCATAGTTAAGTTGAAAATCTAAATTCAGTTTCTAAAGATAAGGTTAGCGCCAGAGTATAACCACCCATTATAACACTACACATAAGTATAACAAGCAAGCAGCAGGTAACAACAGGCAAGATATTCCCTAGGATGACAAGGCATCAAACCTATAGCAATATGAACGACAACACATTACCCTATGTCAGGACTATATCACCAAGAAGGATAGTCAGTGAAGAGGCAAGGTCACCAACATATTTGCGAAAGGAAAGCAAGCGAAAAGCGACTATGTTTTCTAAGCGGAGAAAGACTTTCCTTCGAAAAGCAGACGATCTCTTTAGGGACTGTGATGCAAAGATCTATACTTTTATTGAGAGGAAAGGTCGGATCTGGATTTACAAAAGCCACCCATCTGATGAGACTTTGCCTAGAAGTAAAGCCTCCCTGGTGAGGCGTCCACGCAATATCCTTCCTCGCCTATTGCTGACGAGACAGCTTCAACAATACCCGTTGCCAGCTATCTACGCCCCAGGCGAGGTTGCGTAGGACAAAGAGGCCAACAATGGTTTCCTTCCGTTACCCTAGCTAGACCTATAATCCACTTTTTTAAGGAAAGAAAGCTCCCACCGGCACACAGGACACTTTCGTAGTGTTGACCGCTTCCAACAACCAGCGCAAATCGCATGCCCACACACTGAGTGAAGTAGATTCCGAGGCTCCTCTAAACAAATGGGCATTTGTTGTCGTAGTCAGGTACAAGTCCTTGCATTCCGAGGAGTTCGTGACGCAAGCATTTGAAATACAGCCGCGTGCAACTGTGACACACGCGACGGGCAGCCTTGCCGTGTCAATTAAGATCTTTCCCTTAAGGATGCCAGCTACTTACACATCTGCAGTGCTGCAAACGCAACAAAGGTTTGCTACGAGGGATGTCTGTCTTACAGACACGGCAAGGCCATGGAGCAGGGATGCTAGAGTCGCGAGGTTGCGATGGCGTTGGATAGGTGGTAGTGACCACCGAAGTGCGGGCCGCTGCGCAGTTGCCAAGGCCGGAGCCACGATCCAGCGGCACATCATTCTCATCAACAGTGAGGTCAATAAAGAATGCTGCGGATGTATGGCTGACGGCATTGTCTCGGGGACTCAGGTTATTGTTGACAGTGGCGGAGGGCACATCCCCGGTAAGGTCGATGATGATGTTTTTGATGCCGATCGTCTCGTTGTTACCACGATTGAGAGTGGCACGTCTTATGCGTCTCGGAGAAGGGAAATTGATACCATTGAAGCGACCACTGGTACGTCTTGCGCGTCTAGGGTGTGATGTTGTTGAGGAAGGCATTGGTTGCTAAGTGTAAACAGGATGCTTGCTAAAGAAGAGAACAAGAGAAAACGCTTGTAGTTCAGACCTGCTCTAGAACTTAGTCTTACATACTATTTTATAAATGCCTCTGTCAAGAGGCCTCCGTCTTGAACGCCTTGCAAAGTGCCTTACCAGGTGGTCGCCTGGTTCCTGATGTGCTAGTGTGATGGCCATCACATTGGCCGTCGCAGGCCGTCACAGGCCGTCAAATCGCGGGCTGTCTCGCTAGTTGTCCTCATGATCGTCGTGTTGGTGCTTGTCACGTCTCGTCACCTTGATGGCCGTCTCGCTGGCTATCTTGCTGGCTATTGCAGTAAGTGACCAGCCCAGCAAATCACATCTCAAGGAAGCCAGCCAGTGAGATCATATTTCTCGATCAGGTCACTGCCAGGGCTGGGCTAGCGTATGACACCGAAGACGAATGGCCACGACTCCTAAAGATAGACCGCTGACACTCTATTGATATGCTCGTCAGTCACGCTTGGTGGCCGCATAAAGTTGACCAACTGCAGTCTGATGATTGCTTCAGTATGCCTCGTTATCAGCACTGACCAATGACTTAGCTGATATGTATGCCCTTGATTAGGACCTTGTTAGCCGCCCATGATTGCATGCCTGACTTCATGTTGCAATCTTGTTGATAGCGTGCTGACATCTTGTTGACCAACATCGTTCCCTTCTTGCTGACATAGTTGTTGGTCAACCTTGGTGGCCGCATAAAGTTGACTAACTGTGGTCTGATGATTGCCTCGGTATGCCTTAGCAGCACAGACACACCTACCTGATCAGCACCCTGCTAGCCGCCCATAGGTGCATTACTGGCTTCATGTTGCAGTCTTGTTGATCGAATAATGGCATCCTGTTGGTCAACCGTATAGGCCGCATGTTCTAGGCTTGATGTGGTCTGATGATGCCTTGGCAGCGTTAATAAATGGTTCTGCTGATTAGTATTTCCCTTGTTGGTCAACCGGGTTACCTCCTTGCTGACATGATTGCTGGTCAGCCATATGGGCTGCGTGTTCTACGCTCAATCTGGTCTGAAGCTGGCTTCAACACTTTGGCGGCGCTAATAACCTGTTGATAGACGGAGTCCGCCCTGGCCAGCGGGCATCTCCATAATGCCCAATATACATATACACTACTTGCCCAGAGTTCCAGTGACGGAACAATAAACTGTTTTCATATCTATTTCCAAAAGCCCTCATCTCACAAAACCAGCCAATCCAATGTATATTCCCACCGAAATCTTCACTGTGATGGCAGCGTATTGCGATACCGAAACGCTTCTAAATTTCTCGTTATGCAACAGACAGCTCGGAAACATCGGCACGCGAACGCTTTATCAGCCCAACATCTTCCGTGCGATTGGCTGGGCGATACTAAGGTGCACCGACGACAACACATCTCTTTGTGTGCTTAGAAAAGCTCAAAAAGTAGGGGCGGATTTAACGAATTGCTTGCCCGTCAAGTTGACCCACATACCTGGAGAAGGCCTTCGTGCGGCAATCTGCGAAGTAAACGGCTGCATACGGATGAGCTGCCATCAAGAACGTCACTGCTGCTGCGGCGTCGAGATGCACCCTGGCGACTCGCTTTCCACCTGCAGCCCTATGTCCCCCCTGGACATTGCTATGCTACATCGCCGAGAGAGCATCATTCTATTCCTCTTCGATAATGGATACCAACCCCAGGATCTCGTCAACCATACTAGCTGGAGCGTTCTTTGCGAGGCCGCTGATGAACCGTCCGAAGGTCCAGATCGAGGAGTGCAGCCGATTCACATCGCTTGCGCCTATGGTCTCACACGGATAGTCGCACATCTCCTACAGTCCAACAACCAGGAGAGAAACCCATGAGACATCACTTGGAGAACGCCACTTTATTTTACGCTATGGTCTCCACTGGCAACAAATAAAACCGTAAAGCAAGTAATTGGTATTGGCATCGATGTTTTGAAGATCCTTAATGGAATAAGATCAGGTCTCCGTTTAAAGTTTGTTTTGCAAGCCGATGGAACCATGAAATGCATTGATAAATGGTAGTCTCAATTGAAAGAGCTTATAAATTGTTGTCGTTTGAGTTTCTGTGCTTTACTTAGCGTCGCCCGAGAGGACTTACCCCAGCTGCGACTACCTTTCAGGGGGGTGCAACGTGAGCCACCAGGTCCCGGCATCTTATCGGCCTCGGCAACCCCCGCGCGACACCTCCCCTGAGCTCCATGTCAGTACCCGGCCGGAGCTGCACTATAAGCAATATAGGTAGTCACTGGTATCGGTGCTTCTGGTTCAAGCCTTCCGGCCCGGATGCAGTCTCTTACCGGCACTTACGCCGGTACACGGCTTCCGACTGAGCTTGCCAGTAACCGACCCCTCTTCCTACCGGCGCGTACGCTGGCACACGGCACAGCATGAGACCTGGTAGTAACTTGTCCTATTTCCGACCGAGCTTACCAGTAACCGACCCCGCTTCCTACCGGCCCGTACATCGGCATATGAAATCGTATCTTTCTAAATGAGCGGACAGCATTCTGTGACTTACCCTGGTCCTGTTCGTCTCACCTTCCTATTGGCTTCTTGCTGATGACATGTTGATACACTTATCAGTCTGGATATTGCTTCGGTCTGCCTTGGAACCGCTTATTTCCAGCCCAGCTGAGTGGATTGCTGTTATTTTACTGGTGGGATAACTTGGCTTAAGATGTGGAAGATTTTCCCATCACATATGAGCCAATTTCTGTCGCAGCGGTTGGCCTCCTGGTGGCCCTGTGTTGGCCGTCTGACCGTTTGCTGACGCTTGATTGGCATCTTTCCTGTTATCTGTTGGCTAGCTGCTGATCGCCTGCTGCCAAGTTAGTGCTAGTGTCTTGCTATTATTGGTAAATACTGGGTCCTCTGGGCAGGAGATAGAAGGTATCGATATGGTTATTGGTTCATAGTGGTCGCATGTGCTCGGCCAGATGTGGTCTGAGTGTTACTTCGGTTTACCTTGGCAGCGCCAATTGATGGGTCAGCTGATTGGTTTGCTGCCAATTCACTGGTCAGACTGGTTCTTTTCTTGTTGGCTGCATAATGCGCAGCTAAATGTGGTCTGACTTTGCTTCCCAATCTGCCTTGGAAGCGCCAAATGACTCCTCAGTTGACAGGTTTGCTGCCTGTCTACTGGTGTGGCTGCTCGGCATCTTGAGGGCCGATAGGCCAACAAGAAGGACTATCATAGGGCCAAGGCCAACAAATGAGACCAAGAAGCGTATCGCGCAAGCAATGGGTCACTGCAGCAAATGAGACACACCATCAGGGGTAGCCAGCAAGACAACACATGCTGACACTGGAGGTAGAAGGACGGCGTTCTGCTGCACCAGAATGATTATAAAATCTAGGACCTCGCCCTACCTAACCTACTTTCTTAATCAACTTCAACTACTTCATTACCAAAATACTTGCGGCCCAGTCATGTGAGAACCATCAGTCATACTCAGTTACAATCCGTTAACCATGTTACAGGCAGGACCACGTATCGTCGAACAGCCCTAGTGGTATCAATGGGACCACGATCGACCGAGAGAAAAGACCGACTACCGTGACTCCTCGACGTCGCTGCATCGCTCGTGCAAGCACCGGAGGCAGGGAGCCACGCAAGCCACGCAAGCAGCGCAAAGACCGTAGCGATGCTAAAAGGGTTGAAGAAGCGAAGGAGTGCAAGCAGCAGCAGAAGAAACCGAGTGCAACACAACCAAACCAACACAAGACCCGGGGGACTCATGCCGCTGGGACATCAGAGCAGGAACACGATTCTCAGTCAGCCGTTCAGCAACCTCCTGAGTCGCCAAAGCTGCCAACTGTTCATCATAACGTCACTCTATCTGACACCGTAAAAAAGACGGAAAGGCCTGGTTACAATACCTCAATGAGTTCGTCGCAAAAGCGCCATGCCGATGCATCAGATGAAGAGCCACCGGTCAAAAAGATACGCATTCAAAGCCCAGTTGCTAGGCCACTCACTCCGGAACACCCAGAAAGTCCTCCTCTAAAAACGAATTTCCAGCAACACGGCAACGAGAGTAATGTCCTCAAGGATAGGAAATAAGCCATTGACGATTTCTGTTTTGTAGTAATGTGCGAGAGTACGCGGATCGTGGGTGGATGTTGCAGTATTGGTTCTTTTGCCCAGTGATTTCTCTAGTTTCTCTTTATTACTCTATATATTTTATGTGTACCGCCTTGCATGCCCCTCAGCTTCTGGAACTTCTCTCCGTTCTGCTTAGCGAAAGCTTTGAACGCTTTAAGCAATAATTCGTAAAAGTTTGGCGTCCGATAGCTGCTAGCTCCTGTCTATCGTGGTCTCGAATGTTTGCTTAAAGCGCCTGGCCGATTAAGAAGCTCTGGATCATTTATGTATCATCAATTAGTACTTGGCTTAACGTAACTTTCCGTTCACAGACAGTGACGAACCTATGGCACTAACCTATGTTTCAAGTGCATCTATGAACGAGGTACTTAGGCATTAGTATAATTGCGATCTAGGTTGCAGGTATAGTTAGAGTGGTCTCCAAGGAAAGTCATAGCACGTTTTATAGACACTTGTAGACCGCGTAGCACTTAGAACAACCCTATTAACTAACTTACCAACCCAACCCATCAAATTTCCGAATAGCTTCACTTCAACCAACCAACTTCAAAGGCAAAGTTGGGTTGATTGTTCTGAATGCTACGCTGCTTATGGAGCAGGGTCTCAGTCGCCATAGACTAATATAGGTGGTTCAGCCTAGTTCACCCGGTATAGGAATATCACAATATGTATGAACCAATAAGTAGCACCTTCCTGAGACTCAGATTCAGTCGGTAACTAGTTGTTACAATCCAAAAAGTATTACAGGGCTAGGGTTGCTCTACGGGCGACTGGCGGCTACTCACCTTGGAACAGAAGAACTATGGTCCAAGTCACATGATGATAAGAAGCACTGACAAGTAATAAGCGGTCCTAGGGTATGGACTGACATACTAAGGGCGGTCTACGATAGAGGACTGACATTAAGGTACCAGTCCTAGGCACACTAACAGGGATTAGGACTTATATATAGGATAGACTTAGAAGCACTCAGGGACAGACTCGATGGGATAGCAACATCTCAGTAGCATGACACGCGGGTGCAAGAATAACCCGTCGCTTTCTGGCGGGATTGGCGGTGGAAACCCGGCGGGTTATTTTTGTACCCGCGTGCATGGCAATTGGAGATCATTGATCGACCGGCGAAGCGTGTTTTGGCGCCGACCGATCCGCCAATGGCTTCCACCCCATTTTCCCTGTCAGATTCGATGCAACTCCAGAGCGTCGCTCTTCCCGTTCCAGCTACGCCTCTAGGTACTCCAGGCGCTTCGCTTCGATCATCCACTCGTATGACGGTCGCCTGAACGCCCTTCCCCG
This sequence comes from Colletotrichum cereale, assembly GCA_034509685.1. Lineage (NCBI taxonomy): Eukaryota > Fungi > Ascomycota > Sordariomycetes > Glomerellales > Glomerellaceae > Colletotrichum > Colletotrichum cereale. The sequence continues at coordinate 6,789 of JASUDE010000599.1, read as the reverse complement.
GGGGGAGGATGGGGTTGCCTATGAGGAGGCGGGCCCGGGGGAGGGGTGGGGCCGAACAAAGTAGTACACACCTATAAATGGGTAGCATAGTGTCTGTGAGCAAGCCGTGTCTGATTCTTGCATTAGACTTGCAGCCGGTGAATAGTCTGATGCAGTGTGTCCGCCGTAAAACCATATTAGTGGTAGCTAAGCGTTCCCTGCAGAGGAAAACACAGCGTTGCAGCATGGTACAGCCTTGCAAGACCAGCAGCCACCTGTCATAACCAGCCCCTGTACTACACTAAAGTACAAGTTCCCGCGCAAATTTATCCCACTCCCAATTGCCAAGTAACGCCACCCTAATATCAATAGGTATTGACCATCTGCCGAGGAGCCTGACCCCTATTTTTTACATCGTTCATGGAGAGCTAGGCGCACTCGCTAGAGCAGGAAGACGGTGAGCGAAATACTGGATCTACGCAATTTCATTTAATCCGAACCCGGATGATTTACCGACTACTTAAGTTAGTCCTCCGCCTTCCCTCCCACGCCTTACAGCTTCTCCCGCGCAACCACAGCTATTCCCCTAAACAATGGCAGCCCAATATCCCGTCAACGAATCGCTCCGAGAAGTAGACTCTCATATTTGGCTAGTGGGCGAAAGGCTCCTCATCTCTCGTTCTTCTAAAGCCTCATCCAACTACCTATGGAGCGACGGCTGCAGCTCATATTACAGTGTTGCTGAGGTGCCCGGAACACCACCTGCATCTCAGGCTCTCTCAACTTCGTCATCAGACCCAATACGACTTGTCTACGACGCTGGCGGCATATCTGCCGTCTGGGAAATTGCGAATGCATTTCTCAAGGTTAAGGTGTCTAACTCACCAAACACAACACGGGAACACGTCACATTAGCGGGTGTAAAGGCTATGTCGCCTAGCTTCGCCATACCGGAGGTTCTCTATCACGGTGAATGGGACAGCCGACAATACCTCATTCTCTCCAGAGTTCCTGGACAAACTCTCGCAGATGTGTGGCCAACTATGGACGAGGCTACAAAGTGCAGATATGTGGACCGGGTTGTGGATATTTGCGTCGAGTTAGGGGAGCATCAGGCCAGCCGCATTAGCGGTCTTGATGGGAAACATCTCTTTGAACCGCTGCTTATCAAAAGTGACAAAGAGGAGGAATACAGTCACGAGAACCTTATGAAGAGTTTCACTGAGATAGGCATGGACTATTCTACCAGTACTTTTGTTTTTTTTCACTGCGACTTGGGACCAGGAAACTTCATCATAGATAGTGACGGCTCACTTGGCATTATTGACTGGGAGATGGCTGGTTTTGTCCCTAAAGAATGGATCAGGACACGGTTTTGTATCTCGGGCGGATTGGATCTGCCAGGCACTGATGATGATGAGAGGGTTGATTGGAGACGGCGGGTAGGGCGACGATTGTCAACAAGAGGCTATCGTGAAATTGCGGATCAATGGATGGCTTGGTGGAAGAGCGAGTAGAGGTTCATAGGACAAGCTGTGTATTCATTTACGTTACGAAAACCCCCTAGATCCTACTACATTTCCTTGCTTACTGCCCTATGATGAACTGTTGCTGGAGGCCAGAACTATTAGTTTGTTTTCTTGACGAGCCTGTAAATATGTAAGAGAACTTACTAATCTGTGAATCTATCTATTTGACAACAGTAGCGATGTCCCTGCCACAAGCCTTACCATCCTTAGTTCCGGCACACTTCTTAGCTCCAGATATGTTGTTGTATCCACAGTGGGAGCAGCTGACTTGGTTAAGTAGCTCGAAAGAAGTAAAGGCTGCCATTATGGAAGGATGGATGAAGCTAGTAAGGTAGGCTATAGCGAAGTAAGTTCGGCGTTTGATGTGATGCCAGGTAGAGTGGTGATTGAGAACGGTAAGGCTTGTCTGTACAGCGCGGACGCAGGTTCTCAAATAGCTAGATTCCTAGTATATAGCAAAACCACAGCTTTCAAGCTCTGTAGGAAACCATGGCGCGAACACCCACGGCCGTATACCAAAGGAAATGAGATATCGTTTGCATCAAGTCCTCTTTCTTGCTTGGGGGAGCTTCATTGGAAGTTGAACGTGGTATGCTAATGCAGCTACCGACCCTGTTGCGCGCACATGAGAGCCAACCATACGTATTTCTTTTGAGCACGTCGCCCAACACGTACGCATACGGCCGATCTGGAAATTTGACACCGGTCAAAAGCCAATCGGCTCAAAGCCGGAAATGATAACCAGGAGGCAAGCGTCACCGATGAAGCGTCAACGGTGACTCGATTGACCTAGTTGGTTTCAGCCTGCCTTCATCATGCTAAACCTGCAGGCAAGAGGGCATCATATAGCCTGAGCGGAACGCCTTCCAAACTTGCCGATAGGAGCTTCTGCCTAATGCTGACCACCACCAATACTGGCACCGGGAATCGCTGACTTCCGGAATTTGAGCCGGTCCGCCGCGCCATTGAGCGTAACTTCTACTTCCTTCACTACTACGAAGGGCCAGAATGTACCCGCCACCATGATTCGCTCTTGAGTGATGAGGCGCTAGCCCGTTGCTTGCAGTCGCGGACTTTGGTTTGGTGTTGTGGTGGTGTCTGACCCCTCGCTACTAACGGCGCTTGCGCCAATGGTTACGACAACTCGCAGGACTTTAATTCTCTCTTCGATCGGGTCAATTGTTGTTCGCTTCGATCTAGACTACGCTGGCTTCCTACGCTTATGATTTATTACGCTAATGATGTCGCGGACAATACCACTGCACCTATCGTGATATTCTGTGTGCTCCAATGTGCCACCTCTTTGAAGCAGCACGATGTGCCGATCTTGGACTTGCCACGCGCATGATCTCACTCCCTTCTAGCGCAGGCAATCCATCGTATGTGCCCCCTGAGTTTCTTTTGAGAAAGGAGCGCAAGGCTCTAGCCGACTGTCTAGCCCTACGGATTGTGATGATATATCTGCTTGTCTATATCACGATACCAGAAGCCAGCTTGCGGACGAAGCCTTGCATGATTGCAGAGGTACATGATCGTTCCGCGTCGCCTGCAGCAAAGGCAATGGCCAGATGGTTGAGAGTTATTAGAGACGCTCGGGTGCAATTGGAAAAGGCTACAGAGATTATATCTCCGCTTGTTCTGCGTATGCTAGAGCTGTTTCCACGACATCGTGTGACGGCATAGGAGCTAGATACCACAATCCAGAACCCTAGAGCACGTAGGTTTGCATTACGGGACATTTGTTAGTCACAAAGTATATTCAAGACTATCAAATAGATCGAGCGCTTTCATTATCGCTTTCAGGAACTATCGGCCCGCCCGCTCTCTGATGCTCATTGAAAGTGATGCCTATAGGGCTGACAGTTCCTGAACCGCGTTGGCCCCAAAATAGCTTAGTAACCTTATTCTGGTACGGTTCTCTCTCGCCGTATAATTCGGATCGTTTTCGCTTCTCACCTCTTGGTGCTCCCTGCTTGTCATCTGCCAACTGATCTCTTTGTACTTCCACTTCTGGTGTAAGTCGAATATCCTCTAGTGTCCCCTCTGGCGGGACTTGATCGGTCGATATATTCGATGTTTCCCCAGGTGTCTCTCTTTCTATGAACACCCCTTGGTCTACTTGCACCTCTCCATCTTTCAACGGTAAGACAGGATCAACCGTGGGTGACTGAGCCTCTATGGTATCGTCGTCAGAAAAGAGTCGTAATTCCGATTCCCACTGATCGACAACAGGCTCTTGGATTGAGCCTGTCTGGCTAGGAAAAGGTATAGCAGGGTTCAAACTTTTTCGTTTAGCATCCTGCTGTATAAGAGAATAGGTTGAGAGGCGTCTTTTTATAGAAGGTGCGTTTAAACGTTGTCGTTTGGCATCCTTCTGATTAGTATAAGACTCGGAAACCGGCCTCTTCTTCTTATTAATACTAGGTGTAGAGCGTAGTGGAGAGGCCATCTGGTTTCGGAGAGATCTTTCCGCATTCGAATTAAACCTCCGTCGTTTGACATCCCGCTGGCTGTGTGGATGGTTTGAAAGGCGTCTTTTCATCAGGGGAGGGTTTGGACGTCGTCGCTTTACATCCCTCTGATGAGAATAAGATTTCTGATTCAAGGAGGAAACTGGCCTCTTCTTCTTAAAGTTTTGTGTCATATGCCGTGAAGTCGCTCCATTCTGGTCCTCGTCTCTGTCGGTGTGTTGACTTGGAAGGTCTGTCATAGGGATGTCTGATTGATCGTCGGCGCCATGACATGGAAGGTCTGTCATGGGAATGTCTGATTGATCACGTGGCTGGTCATCCGATGCTAATCCTCGTATAAGGGGTGAAATATCACCGAAAAATGCGTTGATCATGTCTCGTAAAACAGAAGTTGGAGTCAGGGCTGTAAAAGGCTCTTCGTCTTGATACAAAGTCTTGAGAAAGGCATTTCCTTTCAGGTCGAGAAATGTCCGGAAGTATGGTTTACCACCACGCCACTCGGACAGACCACAGAAGACCTTGGGCTTACCCTCCATTTCAGGATTCAGTTGGTATTCTGTGTTTATGCGTTTACTGCGAAACCCCAGCTTCCATGCCTGCCAGCGAAGTCTCTTGATGTCAGTGCTATTCACGACACCACATACTGCCTCCCCTCTTGTATCCCTTAGGGGTGTTTCAATGGAAAGACTTGGGAAAAAGTTCCTCAAAGCGGAGACAAAAAGTTCAATGTATGCGAGAACCGGTGATGCTTGCCCTTGCCATGACTCAAACTGCGTTTCAGTAACTTGTATAACAGGACCCTGGCTATTTTGCCAACAAGCCAAAAAGTCTTTGAAAAGTGTTACGCGTTGAGTGTTGATATCAGAAAATGTTACAACAGTTTCATTTCTTATATGCTGCGAGCGCTCATCTGGCTGGCTATGTTCGACTTGTAGGTGAGTTTTTAGTATTTTGGCGCCAATAGCTATGTATGCCATATTTTTGTGGAACGTCTCGATGCTGGGAATGATCGCTGTGGTCGACAAGATGTTTTTCTTGATGAGATTACGGTCCGACTCTGAGGAGACGTGGCGAAAAAGCAATCCATCTGCCAGCAGTGATTGGATTTCGTCTCTATCGGCACTACTGCCAATAGGCGCCCGATACTGGAGGCAGCGAACGGTCTCAATGTCAACCAGTTGCTTGAGATGTTCACGGCCTCCGACTATACTGTTCCATATGGTGTAGATGTGACGCCAATACATAATGATCAACTCGTCGCAGCGTGTAGCTAGATGCTTGAGCCAGTTGCTTAGTTGTAGTCCCGCCCAAAGCCCCGGGAAAGGCAGCAACAACCTCACAGCTTCCAGAATTTCTGGATTCCCAAGAAATGCTGCCAAGCACTTTCTTTTTGAGTCTGACTGTGGGAATACATTCTCCCATTCCCTTGCTAGCATTGGTCTGTTCTGCTGAAGGTGCATGATGGCGTTACGGCATATCTCTCCGTCGGAACAGGCTTTCTCGCGTGCATGATCTATAGGTTCCTGATGTGCGAGGGTGGCTTTATCAAGTGTTTCTAGGTTTAAAACGTTACTAAGCTGCAATTCAGATACGTACTGGTGATTTACCATGCGGGAAATAGTGTAGTCTTATAGTCCACGAGGCTTTATCGCCCATAAGAATCTTTGCAGCTTCTACGCGATGCCGTCCATTGTGACAAGAGACAACGCACCCCCCGTCAACGAACGGATATTGTTTCTTGAATACAGTCTGCTTTAGTCGTTCTTTAGATAGATTGAGTCGGTCTCGTAGGTATTGGTACGTTCGGAGATCGATAATTCCTTTGATCTGGTTGGCGTGATCGTTTGGTTTCACGCCGACCTCTTCAAAGTGTTTTGCCAAACGTAAAGCAATCCGCTTATCTTCCAGCCTTCCTAGATTGTCTTTATCACTAGGCGGGGGGAAGCCAAGACATGACACAGGCAGCGTAATGATACCAACGAGATAAACGTCCCAGGACACCATTTTTTTTCTTAGTTGAGTAACGTACTGCACCTACTTCCAAATAATACGGGTTTCTCTGATTTTATAACTTGAAGGGTGTCTGTGGATATAAAAATCAAAAGCTTATTTAGAGAATGTGGATGGGTGCGTCACTGTCATGCCGCGCGTCAAAATCTTAAAACTAATTGCTAGAAAAGTGCCGTGCGGTCCACAGATAAATTCAACGCAGTATCCACCAACCCCAATCTTGTCCTCATCTAGTGAACCCTACTGCAAAACTACTGCAAAACCTAGAGACCTGCGACGCGCAGGAACCTTAAACTAAGCACTACTTTCAACATGTCTTCCCCAGATGCATGGCTTGAATTGCGATCTCGGAACCCTGGCTTGGAAGGACCATACATCCAAGAGTATCACAAACCGTACCAAGCTCTAGACAAGCTGGGAACGATAAAGCCAGACATCATATTAGCCATAGGTACAGAGGCTAGCACTCGTTTTTTCTTAACAGAAAGACAAGTACACCCTGCGAAGCAGGCGGTCACCCTTAGCCCAGTAGCATTGAACAGTCAGCAAGCGCTGTTAATAAACTGCCAATTACCCCTCCGATGTGAGCTGTCTCGCATCCCCGACGCCGTTGATCTCGGACACCACACGCTTCATCATCTCAAGGGAGCCTTTCACGATGCATCTCAAGTATCCTCCAGTCTTTACATTGAGCTGTTGGTGCCGTTTAGCTCAGTTGTCCTCCTGTTTGTCTCAGACTTCGGCCCGACTTCTAGACTTGTCGACTTTCTATGGGCCTGGTTAAGGTCGGCGATGCTTAA
>JASUDE010000598.1:578-26549 GCA_034509685.1 Colletotrichum cereale | reverse complement strand
AAGTTGGAGGGTATCTAGAAAATAGGGTGGCTGGGCGCGATTTTCGGGTGACCGAAATGCAGGGGTGACCGAAAAGTGGGTGCTTTGACTTACGTTTCCTGACATCAACAAAAGAATGCCGACCTAGCGGACGCCCACCGGGCAATCCTTCAAGTCAAAATGGGTCCGGGTACAGTATCTGTGACCCTCAAACAACTCCAGGTCCAACTCAAAACTTGAACTTCTGGCATGACGGGGTAGTCTACCAAGTCAGTCCACAAGCGGAGTCGCTGAGTTCGCCAAATCCTTCCGACGGCAACACGTGGATTAGTACGACATCCATGGCTTTTCAGCAGAAAGCCATGGATGAGTTGATGCTGCATGGGAATGACTCGACGAATCTGCTACCCACTTATTCTGCCGAGATCGCACATCAGGGCCTTGACTTCCTCATAAACAGTGTGATGCCTATTGAAGGCCCCAGCCTGGACAAGACCAGCGCGAGAGCAGACGGCACGGAATCAGATATACGAGCGTTATACGAAGTGATCATGAGGGCATACTGTGCCACCACAGTCTCCGGGATCCCTTCCGGAGACGAGCTATACGCAGTGACGCAATCTACTGCCAAGCTCATTGCACGAATGGCGGCGGTAGCGGAGCAGCAGCTGGAAACGGAGTCTGCGGACCAGGGCCGGGATCACCGAGCCATCGCTCAGAACGCGTCACGTATGTCGGTTGGCCTCGTGCTGCAAGGTCTATCGGCTTGCGAGATGGTCTACGACGCCTTGGACCATGCCTGCGCCGTGATTCAACAAGAGCTAGAGGACGATACGCGCGCCGGTGGCAGCCGAGAAGACGCCCAGACGGTGTCGGGCGCGCGCGCTGTCATGACCATGGAGCTTATCAACTACCTGTTCGAGAAGCTCATTCATGCCCAGAAACAGCTACTCAAAGCCACGTTGCCTGGAAAGGAGGAATCGTCGACCGCCCCGGACGGACAAAGCTGGGAACCGTGTACCGTGTCTTATCCATCACCACCAGATTCCGTGGGCTGTTCTGGTATTATACCAATTCTGTCCCAAAGAGCCATTGGAAAACATTCACAGTTGGAAACCCGCATCAAAACCATTCGAGAATTAACGCGCCAGAAAGATTTGATTTAGAGATATATTCTAGTAGTAGTCGTTAGTTATGTTGAAGACCCGGAACAGTCCTTAAGAGAGACAGACGAATATGCGCCATGAAACCGGAAATACCATAATTCAATTCCCATCACCGACCCTCTCTCCCCTTCGACGCGGGCCTTGGAGGGGCGTAGATGAACGAATGAAACATGGTACTGAGCCATGGAGTTGACTAGGTTTTGACCCTGAGTATGGCCTTGGCGGACCAGGTCAGTTCCATGCTGATTTCGATTTAACCCCAATGCTAACTCCAAGCAGCCCCGAACCTGGAAGTCCGCGGCCTTGAACAGTTGGTCTCGGATCCATCCCTCAGCAGCCCTGTACAAATCGGCCGCAAATTCACGAGCCGATGGCGAAGCGAGTTGGCCATAAACACCATCCAACTTTACAGCTCTGCCAAGACTGGCGGGACCTGCACCCAGTCCACACTCACGTCTCGGCGCGTGTACTTGATGCGAGTGGACGGGGCATCGAGCCCGACATATTTCCCGCCCCTGGAACCCAAAGCCTCGAAGCAGATGGCCATGGCATCCTCGGACGAAGCGCAGTCGAGAACATGGGCCAGTGTGTTTCTGGTAAAGTTCTTAATCTCTCGCCCGCACGTCTTGGATTGATGGTCGAATGCTTCCACGGCGCCGAGGTCCTTCATATTCATCCTGGCGTTGCTGCTGCAGGTGACGACCGGTTTGATGCCCGACCTCAGAGATGTTTGATTAGCTAAAGTTGCAACGTTTCCGGAATGGCTTCCACCGTGTCCAACCTACAGAGTGAAAAGCTGAGTGGCTAGTCTGCCTGGAAGTGAGTCTGCGCCGGCGATAAGGACGTATTCCGGCTTGTCCCCGACCTTCTTCCCACGGCCCGGCGTTGCGAGGCCAAGCAGCTTGGACGCGGCGTAGCCCACGGCTCCCAAAGCCAGCGGCAGTGTGCTCGCCTGTGGGTCAGTCGCGGAGACGGGTATCTCGCAACAGAGATCGGCTGTGGCGATGACATGATCTGTGAATGCGCCAGAGCCCCGGTCGTCTGGTTTCAGGCCGTGGACCAATCCGAACACCTTGTCGCCAGGCTTAAACCTAGTGACGGATGTTCCGACTTGCACAACGGTGCCGGAGAACTCATAACCGCCGACTCCGGGGTTCGGTGACTGTTCTTTCATTATCGAATTCATCGGATTCAGGGCGACCGCGTCGGTCTTGCAGAGCATCTGATGGGGACGGATCGTGGGCATGGGGGCATCGTAGTTGACTTCATATTCGCCAGACGCGTTGCCGGCAAGTATCTTTTTTGCGGTCATGGTTGAAAATACCAAGACAAGATGTTCTGCGATGATAGTTAGACAGCCAAAGTCTCAAACTTGTTGGAAAAAGAAAGCCCTGCACTCACTCCATATAATAAGAGTAGCCATCCAACTGTGTCCCCCCCCCCCCCCCCCCTCTCAGCCTCTTCCCCCGACAAATATTTGCCGTCCCGATGTCACGCCTCGCAACGGCATGCGACATGGTATTGTGACGAGCCATTAGATCCGTCTCGCATAACTTGCCGACTGCGGGGCGCCGTGGGAAGTTTTCTGTTGTTTCTTCTTTTTAGGAGGGGGCCGGGTGCTTATGAACTCGCCGTGCCGATGTACAGTCGGCCCATTGTTTCTAAACTCTAGTCATAGAAGAGAAACCCTCCGAACACCACATCATGGCCACACCCTAGTTCATCGTTGCATCTCGGTTGGCACAAGGTGTGCTCTTGTAAAGGGTTTACCCGGTGGACACTTCATATTAACACGAGGGTCGCCGTCAGTCTTGGTTGTTACAAGAACTGAGCACATCGCAACAGTGGTCACATCTCACATCTCTTCCACGTGCGCGTTTGTTTTAGTTGACACAAGAATTAAGCACATTGCAACAGCGGACCCATCTCTTCCACACGTTAGTCGTTACTACCTGCCTACCACCATGGCGTCCGGAAAAGATTGGCAGACGGAGCCAGTAGCCGTTGTGGGCATGAGTTGTCGTGCCCCAGGAGGTTCGAACAGCCCATCCAAGTTATGGAACATCCTACGGGACCCTCCGGACCTTCGGAAAGAGATCCCCTTGACAAAGTTCAATTACAACTCCTTCTACCACCCCGAGGGTGCTCGCCACGGTGTAAGCGTCTTGTCGTTCCAATGTTGACGGGAAGGAATGTGGTCATTAACCCGCGTGTCGTGACGATGCCTTAGACGTCCAACGTTTCTCATTCGTACGTCCTGGATGAAGATGTCGGGAAGTTCGACCACGGTTTCTTCAACATCAATCCCAAGGAAGCGGAAAGCATGGACCCGCAGCAGCGCCTACTTCTAGAAACGGTTTACGAGGGCATCGAGGCGGCAGGGTACGCCATGTCGGACCTTCGAGGTTCTCCGACAGGCGTCTTTGTCGGTCAGATGACAGACGACTACTACGAAATCTTGAACAAGGACGTGACATGTGCCCCTCAATACACGGCCACGGGAACCAGTCGTGCCATCGTCGCTAACCGAGTGTCGTACTTCTTCGACTGGCGAGGGCCGTCGGTCAACATTGACACGGCTTGTTCCTCGAGCTTAGTTGCCTTGCACCAGGCTGTACAGTCTTTGAGGAGCGGTGAGACTAGCCTGGCCGTTGTCGCGGGCGTAAACCTCATTCTGGGACCCGAGAAATACATTTTCGAATCACAGGTGAGCATAATCGAACCAACTCAACTACCACTCAGTCATGGTACCGTCAACTGACATACGCTTGGCTAGCTCTCAATGCTGTCGCCCACGGGATGTTCCCGTATGTGGGATTCTAATGCCGACGGGTATGCTCGAGGAGAAGGCGTCGTGTCGGTCGTGGTCAAGACGCTCAGCCAGGCTTTGGCGGACAACGACCACATCGAATGCATCATCAGAGAGACGGGCGTGAACCAGGATGGCCGGTCTGAGGGTCTCACGGTTCCCAGCTCCGAAGCCCAGGCGGCACTTATCCGTTCCACATATGAGAAATGTGGCCTGGACTGGCGGAAAACGGAGGATCGCTGCCAATATTTTGAGGCTCACGGCACGGGCACGCAGGCGGGTGATCCCAAAGAAGCTCGCGCCATCAGAGATGCATTCTTCTCGCCAGATGCAGACGGGTCGAGCAGAGATACCCTGTTCGTCGGCTCAATCAAGACAGTCATTGGACACCTCGAGGGGGCAGCCGGTCTGGCCGGATTACTCAAGGCAGCGTTGGCCGTACAACATGGCCTTATCCCCCCTAACCTCCACTTCAACCATCTCAACCCCAAGATCAAACCCTTCTACGACAACCTTGAAGTACCGACCCAGCTCCAGCCTTGGCCCAAACTTCCGAAGAATGTCCCGAGAAGGGTGAGCATTAATTCATTCGGGTTCGGTGGGACGAATGCGCATGCCATCGTGGAAAGTTGGGATCCTCCTACCAAGGCACGCCGTACCGACGGAGAGTCACAGTCTGTGGCCCCATCAATCGGCCAACATTTCGGACCTTTCGTGCTTTCTGCAAACACTCAGCAGCGTCTCATGGTCGCCATGTCTAACCTGGCTCGCAGCCTCCAAGACGATGACGATGACGCCATCAATCTTGAAGACTTGGCGTGGACGCTCCAGCGTCGACGCGAGCATTTCCCTGTCAGGGCTGCCATTGCCGCTCTTGACAAGCACGACTTGGTGGAGCAGTTACTCGCTGCCAGCAAGGACGCAAACGCACTCTCGTTGCAATCCTCCGACGCTTCGCCAGTCTCGGCCGAATACCCGATCCGAATTCTTGGCATATTCACCGGGCAGGGTGCCCAATGGCCTCGAATGGGTTCTGCCCTCTACAACCGTTCGGCGTGTTTCAGGAAATCCATCAGCGAGCTTCAACTGTCACTTTCACGTCTACCTGACGGTCCTTCGTGGACGCTGGACGCAGAGCTGTTGGCGCCTCCGGGTACGTCTCGGGTCATGAGCGCGGAAATCGCACAGCCAATCTGCACTGCCGTCCAAATCGCTCTTGTGGATCTGCTGAGAGCGGCTGGTGTTTCTCTTGATGCCGTTGTTGGCCACTCTTCCGGAGAGATTGCCGCTGCATACGCCGCCGGATACGTGTCGGCCGGGGACGGGATCCGTATTGCCTACTACCGCGGCTTGCATTCTCATCTCGCCTCTTCCCCAAATGGCCAACCGGGAAAGATGATGGCCGTCGGCATGTCTTTCGATGATGCCGTTGCCTTCTGCCAGAGGCCTCGGTTCAGTAACTGTATCTCCGTCGCTGCCAGCAACTCAGTTAGTAGTGTCACCGTCTCCGGAGACGCCGATGCCATACTGGAGGCAAAGGAGGTCCTCGACGCCGAGGCCGTCTTTGCCCGAGTCCTGCAGGTTGACAAGGCTTACCACTCTCACCACATGAGACCTTGCGCCGAGGCTTACCTGCGGTCCTTGCGCGACTGTGCCATCAAAGTCCTCCGAAGCGATGTTGGACGAGACTGTGTGTGGTATTCCAGCGTCTATGGTCCGGCAGGAAGTTCCACCCACCAACCCCCATTCTTGGCCGACCAGTACTGGGTAGACAACCTCCTCAAGCCCGTCCTCTTCTCCCAGGCACTAGACCGCGCAATCCAAGAGAGCCAACGCTTCGATCTCGTGCTCGAAGTAGGACCACACCCGGCCCTGCGTGGCCCCGCCAGCGATATAATAAATAGCCTTGCCGGGATTCCTCTTCCATACAGTGGCCTTCTTAAGAGGGGCGAGGACGATCTGGTTTCTTTCTCTTCGGCGTTGGGCTTCGTCTGGCGACACGTCCAGTGCGAACCCCAAGCTCGACCTGTACCCGACTTCGAAGCGTTCGCCCGAGCATGCCTGCCAGATGGAGCATCCTTCAACCCTCGGGTTTGCAAGTCGGTACCTACGTTCCCATGGGACCATGGCAAGTCTCTCATGTGGGAGTCGCGGGCTTCCAAGTTGTGGCGGGGTCGTCGCGAGCCGGAGCACGACCTGCTGGGCCTGAAAACCGTGAGCGGCAACGGTCAAGAGGTCCAGTGGCGTAAGATTATGAGAGCCGACGAGATGGATTGGTTGCGCGGGCACAAGTTCCAAAACCAGATCCTGTTCCCTGCGGCTGGATACGTCTGCATGGCTGTCGAGGCCGCGTTGGACATGGCGACTGGCCAGGATAGCGAGGTCGATTTCATTCAGCTCAATGACTTGCGCATACACAGAGCAATCACCGTGCCGGAGCAGTCTTCAGCTGGGACAGAGGTTCGATTCTCAATCAACGCACGGCACCCCGTTGGAGCCAGCATCACCGCCGACTTCTCCTGCTTCAGCGTCGAAGCCGATGCCGGAGTCAACGAGCAGAGCCACCTCAACTTCAGCGGATCCGTCTGTATCACTACCCGCAACTCGACCGACGAGAACCCGGCACATTCGTTGAGGAGCCCGAGAAAAGAGCCGGAGCTTCCACTCGATGAGGTCGAGCTTGGCCGGTTCTACGCGAGCGTAAGCGATATCGGTCTCGACTACTCGGGAGACTTTGTGGCCAACTCCATACGGAGACGGCTGGGCTTCGCCACAGTCACCATGTCACAACGTGAACGCACTCACCTGCGCCTTGATCCGGCGGTGCTCGACGTCTCGTTCCAGGGCCTCTTTGCTGCGTTTGGTGCCCCGGGAGATGGTCGCATGTGGACAACCTATCTTCCAACCAGCATTCGCCGCATTACGCTGACCCCGAGGCAGTCCCAGAATCGCCACCGATCGAAGCAGAAGCATTTCATCGCTGACTGTGAGCTGCGCGCAGCTGATGATAAATCTATCAGTGCCGATGTGAGGCTCTACTCGGCGGCCGACAATACCGTCGACTGTCAACTGGAGGGCCTTACCTGTTCCTCCTTTGCTGCACAGAGCCCCGAGAACGACCGCAAGCTCTTTTCCCGTACGGTCTGGAAGAAGGACGTATCCGGCGGTCTTGACGAGACCAGGGCCATCAGCACAGTTCATGACTATACTTCCCTCCACGAGGCTGTGGAGCGAACCTCGTACTTCTTCTTGAGAAGGTTGCGGGACGAGGTGTCGGCGTCGGAGAGGGAAACCGTCGCCTGGCACTTCAAGGCCTCTCTCGAGTGGGTGTGCGACAGGCTGCTGCCCTCCATCGAAGCCGGTGAGCATCCGCGAATCAAGAAGGACTGGGCCAGCGACACCGAAGCCGATATCCGGGGCTGGCAGGACAAGTTCGGCGACGAAGTCACCCTGCGCGCGGTGCATGCCATCGGTCGGAACTATCCCGACATCGTCCGCGGGATCGTGCCCGCTCTCCAGGTTCTCATGGAGGACGACGTCCTCAACCGGATTTACAAGGAGGGCATCGGGGCCCAGCCGGCCAACACTAACCTCGGCGAGCTTGTCGGCCAGCTCGCCCACCGTCACCCTCGGATGAACGTCCTCGAGATCGGCGCCGGGACCGGGGGGACCACTCACACGTCCCTGAAGTATCTCAAGTCCGCCTTCGCTTCTTATACCTACACCGACATTTCTCCCGGATTCTTCGAAAGGGCCGCGTCCGTCTTCTCGTCCGACGCCCCCAAGATGGTGTTCAAGACCCTCAACATCGAGCGCGATCCTGTGGAGCAGGGCTTTCAAGAACAGTCGTTTGACCTGATCCTTGCGTCCAATGTGATCCACGCTACCAAGCACCTCGAGACATCGGTTGCGAACTGTCGCAGACTCCTGAGACCCGGAGGCTACATGATCTTGCTGGAAGTCACGAGCGAGTCTCTGTGGCCACAGACTGTCTTTTCGGCACTGCCGGGCTGGTGGCTCGGCCAGGATGAAGGGCGTATCAACCATCCCACCGTATCAATCAGCGAGTGGGATGGCATCGTCCGTCGCTGCGGCTTTTCAGGCGTTGACAAGCATTACCGCGACGTCGAGAGCGAGGACACGTACACTTACTCCGTCTTCAGCACTCAAGCCATGGACGACAGGGTCCAGGTACTCAGGAATCCCCTCCTGGCGCCGCCGGGCCAGCCACTGGTCCCTACGATCCCTCACCTCACTCTTCTCGGCCCCGCGTCCCCCACGTCAGAAGTCCGTCAGCTCCTCGCCGGCCTTCAAGAGGCTCTCTCCCCGTTTGCGGGCAGTGTCAAGGTTGCCCACGGGCTCGGAGACCCCACCATCGCCCGGGACCCCGTTCCGCTCGGGGGTGCTGTGGTTTCGATTATCGATCTCCAGGAGGCATGCTTCCGGGACATGGATACTTCCAAGTTTGAAACGCTCAAGGCTATCCTGACCAACTCCAAGAACGTCTTATGGGCGACTAGTGGGCTTGCCGACGACCCGTATGCGAACATCATGGTCGGCCTCGGGCGCACAGTGATGACTGAGCAGGCGCATCTGAACCTCCAATTCGTTCGCCTGGTGCGGAACGAGGCGCAAAACGTGCCGCAAATCTTATCCAGCATGCTGTTGCGCATGCTGTGCATCGATATCCCTGGCTTTAACGACCTACTTTGGTCGGCCGAGACCGAGACCTTGGTCGAAGACGGCGACTTGTACATCCCGCGCATACTCCACGACGACGATCTGAACCACAGACTCAATTCCGGTCGACGAACCATCCATGGCGAGGTCGACCTATCGCAGCAGGCGGTCACGTTGAAAAGAGAGCCGGGCACTGGCGTCCGTTGGCTCGAGCATGATAACAGCACACCCTCTGCCCAGCGTGACGTTGAGCATGTCGGCTTGACGACCTCGGTCCGGGTGCAGGTTTCCTCGCTCTTCCCAGTGGTCTTGAAAGACGGTACCCGTCATTTCGTGTGCGTCGGTCAAGACGCCAGTTCAGATAAGCCTGTGCTCGCCTTGACGGCTTCCAACAGCTCTCTCGTAACGGTCCCGTCGACCAACGTTGTCACACTGCAATCTCCGGGCTCAAGAATCTCCCGACAAGTATTGCTCCAGACGGCGCTGGTAAGCATGGTCTGCGAAGGCGTGATGAGGCCACTGGCAGACGTCAAAGGAACAGTTTGGCTCCACGACGCCGACCCATCCGTTGTCGAAGTTGCCTCAAGTACAGCGGCTGTTCATGGTCTTCAACTCTTCTGGACAGATTCTAGGGAACATGCCAAGCCCCCGCGTGCCGGCGGCCAAGTTCCCGCGATTATTCATCCCTTCGTCACTGACGGGGAGCTGCGCAACCTCGTACCCCACGATGCCCATTGCTTGGTTACCGTTGGGGGAGAATCCACGGCTGGATTCCACAACAGATTGGCTTCTTGCCTAGCGGTTCCAAACGCCTGGCACTTGGGCAGTCAGACCGACCGTCATGGCCGCATCCCTGTGGTGGCGCTCAGCTTGGAAGAAGCGCTTCAGCGCTTGAAAGCTACGGCGGGTGAGGTACCAGGTCTGGGCATGTCTTCTTCTGGAACGCCCGACGTACGTCCCGTCGCAGTTCCGGTCGACGAACTAGCCGCCAGCGGCCCCGTCGCGCCGCATGCATCTGATCCCTTCGAGCTCGTCGACTGGGAGAGCGTGGAGCGGACCACGGCTGTTGTGAAGCCGCTGAACACCAGCGGCCTGTTCTCCGGCAACAAGACATACTGGCTCGTGGGTCTGACGGGCGAACTTGGGGTTGGTCTCTGCAATTGGATGATTGACAACGGTGCCCGGCACTTTGCGCTCTCGAGCAGAAGCCCGGCCATCGACGGCAGCATCCTCCGGCATTGGCAACGAAGGGGCGCAGATGTGCGTGTGTTCGCGCTCGACGTTTCCGATGAGAAAACGGTGAGGGACGTCCACAGAAAGATTGTCGACTCGATGCCCCCCGTCGGCGGCGTGATGAACGGCGCCATGGTGCTCCGGGACAGAGTCTTCGGCGACATGACTCTGGAGGACTTCAATGCCGCTCTCACCCCCAAGGTCAAGGGCAGCGAGAACCTTGACCGCGTTTTCCGCTCCGACCCCCTCGACTTCTTCATCTTCTTCTCCTCTCTTTCCTGCGTCAGCGGCTCTGCGGGGCAGTCCAACTACGCCGCGGCCAACATGGCCATGATCAGCATGGCGGCCCAGCGCCGGGCCCGCGGGGTGGCCGCCTCCGTCATCGACATTGGCGTTCTCTCCGGCTTCGGGTGGATATGGCGCGTTGGAGGCGAAAAGATCGAGACTCAGCTGAAGGCGTTCGGCTTCATGTCCATCCCCGAACCCGAGTTCCATACCGTCATCGCCGAGGCCATCGAGACGGGCCGGCCCGAGAAGGATCTTGACCCGGAGCTGCACGTCGGCTTGGCCGTGATGGTCACGGAGTCGCGAAAGCGAAGCCCTCGCTTCTCGCACCTCATTCCGTCGGAGAACCAGGCTGCTGCTGCTGACAGCACGAGCAGGCAGTCTGAAAAGTCGGCCCTGCAGCTCATCGCGGAAGAAACCAGCGACGAGGGCATTCTCGGCGTCATTGAAAAGTCCATCTCACGCAAGCTGGCCTCGGTGCTCCAACTGCCAGACACCGGCTCGCCCATAGACCCCTCTACGCCCATACTCTCGTTGGGCATCGACTCCCTGGTCGCTGTTGAGCTCCGGTCCTGGTTCCTCAAAGAGCTTGCCGTGGACGTGCCGACGCTACGGATCCTCAGCGAGGTTACTATTGCCGACATCAGTGTCGAGGTCAAGTCGAAGCTGGCCGTATCTCCCAACGAACCGGAAACGGGCCCTGCAGCAGCCGAGACATCCGCGGCAACGGTGCCCGATCAGAAAACGCCGTCAATCGGCCGGTCGATATCGGCGTCGACCAATGTCGACAAGCCCGCCGAGACGGCGCAGAGTGTGTCCGTTGCCAGCTCAACAATCGACGACACCGCCAATCATACCCCGAACGGCACCACCACCACCCCGTCCGACTCGGACACCGAGCCCGACTCTTTGCCAACATCACTTAATGACAGCACCACCGAAGCACAGTTTAAATCGTCTTCAATCCACACGCAAATCGACAGCTTTGTGCGGACAGGCCCCATGTCTCACTCCCAAGAGGCCCTCCACTTCCTCCACGAGTACCTGCATGACAAGTCCAGCCAGAACGTCCTCTTGCATGCCAGATACCCTCACCGCCTAGACATGGCTCGCCTCGATCGTGCTTTGCAGCTCGTTGCCAGCCGGCACGAGGCCCTCCGCAGCGCGTATTTTGTTGACAAGACGACGCAGCAAGCGACGCAGGGTGTCACATCCGTGTCTGGTATCAGGCTGGTCCATCGGGAGATGGACAGCGAGGGATCCCTCGATGCCGAGATTACGAAGCTCCGCAAGCACGTTTTCGACATTGCCAACGGAGAGTCAATGGTCGTCTCCGTCTGCTCAATCTCTCCCACTCTCCACCACATCGTCTTCGTCCACCACCACATCGCCATGGACGCCCAGGCCATCTTTGTCTTCCTCACCGAGTTGGCCGCCGCTTACGGCGGACAGGCCCTCGGCGACTCGCCCCCCCAGTGCATCGACGCTTGCGTACAGATGAGGGCGGACTGTGCCCCGGAAAACGTGGCGGAAAGGCTTTCATACTGGGAAAAGACCCAGCTGCCCCTCATGAGTCCGATTGCTCTCTTCCCGTTCGCCACGGTTCGCAGCCGCAAGCCTCTCCAAGATTACGACACCCACACCTTCGACGTCAGTCTCGATGCCGAACTGTGCTCGTTGATCCGTCGCAGGTGTACAGACCTCCGCGTCACTCCGTTCCACTTTTATCTGGCCACTCTGCGCGTCCTTCTTGCGCGTTGTCTGGGCTCTAACGAGGATGTGAACATTGGCGTCGTGGACTCGAACCGCCGCCTGGACCTCGCCTCGCGCGCTGTCGGGTGTTTTGTCGGCCTTTTCCCCGTCCGAATCAGGCTCGACCGAGATGAAAGTTTCGATAAGCTTGCCCCGAGGTCCAGAGATACCGTCTTCGAGGCCCTGGCCAACGCCGGGCTTCCGTTGGACATGATTCTTGATCATCTCAAGGTTCCCCGCCACAGTACGAACCATCCGTTGTTCCAGGTCTTGCTCAACCATCGACTCGGGGTACCGGAGTCCAGTCCTCTCGGCGACGGCAAGATGCAATGGGTCCGCGCGATCCCCGCCAAGACTCCTCACGATCTGGTGGTTGAAGTCTCTGATACCCCCCGCGGGGGCTGCATCCTTTCATTCACTACCCAGCGGCACATGTATAGTGCGGCTGATTCTCAGATGCTGATGAAGTGGTATATGCACCTTCTGAAGACGTTTGCGCTCGACGCTGCTGCGCGGACGCAAAGTTGCCCCCTCGCCGAACCGCGCGAGATGGACAAGAGCATGGCTTTGGGCCGTGGCCCAACTGGTAAGTCTTTTCATGTGATCGGCCCACGCTGTATCGAGCTAACACGGACGACCAAGTCGATGTCTCGTGGGAGGGCACCCTGGTCGACCAGGTTACAAGGGCGGCCGCCAAGTTTCCGGACTCAATCGCTATAAAGGACGATGACGGCGGTCGGGTTACGTATGAGCAGATGATGGATATCGCCAATCGGCTGGCTAAGGGACTTCATGCGAGCGGCATACGCCAGGGCTCCAGGGTAGCAGTCTTGCTGCCTCCCAACGCCGGCTCCATTTGCACTCTTCTTGCCGTCCTCGGCCAAGGCTCGGTCTGGGTGCCGCTTGACACCCGCAACCCCCCGGAAAGACTCGCGGCCATCCTTGAAGACTGTCAACCCCAGCGCATCATTCACAGTGCGGCCACCGCGGACCTGGTCCGCGAGGTCTCGGCCAAGGCCGGGCACAAACCCGAACCGCTCCTGCTGGAAGACCTCATGGCACCCGCCACCACTACCACCACACCGGACCCGCCGGCGAACCTCAGCCAAAGGGAGGCAGAGGCGGTGTTGCTGTACACGAGTGGTTCGACCGGCGTCCCCAAGGGCGTCAGGCTGACACACATCGGCCTACTGAACCAGGTTTTTGTTCTGGCCGACAGCCTGGCTGGACGTCGGGTCGTCCTGCAGCAGACTTCCCATGGCTTCGACATGGCTCTGGATCAGATCTTCACGGCTCTCGCCCACGGCGGCATGCTGGTCGTTGTCGGCAGCGACGGCCGAGGCGATCCCAAGCATATATCTCAACTCATGCTCTCCGAGGGTGTGACATATACTTTCTTTGTCCCCTCGGAGTATCATATGCTGCTGCAGCATGGGATCGACTCCTTGAAGCACTGCCACCAGTGGCGGCAGGCCCATGCCGGAGGCGAGAAGATAACGCACCATCTCCTCAAGGCTTTCCGGGCCCTAGGCCTTCCTCAACTCAAACTCATCAATGGCTACGGTCCGACAGAGACACACATTACTTGCGCGAGAGGATCGGTGCCTTACCACGCCGGGGAGGAGGACATGACGACTGGCAAGGACACGCTCCGTGTCCTTCCAAACTACAGCGTCATCATTGTAGACGAGAATCGCCGCCCGGTTCCCGCCATGTTCCCGGGCGAAATATGCATTTCTTCGCCGTATTGCATCAGCCCTGGCTACGTCAGGTCGCAGCTGAACAAAGACGTGTTCACCAACTCGGGGCTCATACACGCTCCCGGTCCCAGATGGCCCGTCTACCGAACAGGCGACCTCGGCCGCCTGGCGGAAGACGGCACGCTGACGGTCTTGGGACGCATAGAAAGCCAAGCTGCTCAGGTCAAAATCAGGGGTCAGCGAGTCGAGCTCGACGAGATTGCCGCCACCATTGTCCGCTGCGCCGACGGCGTCATCAGCAACGCGGCCGTGTCATGGCGTCCCGAAACCGAGACCCTCGTCGCGCTCGTCGTCTTGCAGGAAGACGGCACCGAAGAGACGGTGGACTGGGTGACGCACCGTCTCCGCGACCAGCTCCCCCTGCCGCTGTACATGCGCCCCTCATGCTGGATCCCGGTCGACGCTATCCCCACAAACTCCAACGGCAAGGCAGACAGGCGTGCGATTGATGAGTATCCCGTCCCGTCTCGCGAATTACAACAGCGGACCGGTCTTGGGGGATCTTTTGCTTCTCTGTCCGGTGCTGAGATCGAGGTCGCCAAGATATGGGAACACGCCCTTGGTGACCAGTGTCTGGACATTGGCGATGCCGATACCGACTTCTTCTACGCCGGTGGCAACTCGCGCAACCTCATCGAGGTTCGGACCCTGCTGGAATCCAAATTCGCCCCCGTCAAGGTGACCCTACCTCAGCTGTTTCAAAACAGCTCTTTGAGAGACATGGCGGCGCTGGTCGCGCCCGCGCGCCGCGATGGCTCAGCCGCTGTTCCCTCACGGATCGATTGGGACGCGGAAATCACCGAAGCCTGCGACCAAGCAACGCGCTCGCTCGACGTTTCCCGTGCCCGGAACGGCGGCGCTGCCGCGCACCGAGGTCCGGACGGCCTGGTCGTTGTCCTCACGGGCGCCACGGGCTTCCTCGGGGGCGCCGTCGCTCGGGAACTCGTCAACGATGCCCGTGTTCGGGAAGTGCATTGCATCGCCATCCGCGGCGCGAACGAGCAGGCGCGTCGCGTAGCGGTCCAAAGCGATAAGATTCTCGAGTACGCCGGCGACTTGGAGTCACCCGATCTGGGCCTTTCAGTTGACGACTTCGCGACTCTGAGTGATGGCGCCGACTTGATCATCCACGTCGGCGCTCAAGTGTCTTTCCTCAAGACCTACAGCTCGTTGCGCCGGGCCAACGTCTACTCCACCGTCCAACTCTGCCGCATGGCTCTCGCCCGGTCTATCCCCATTCACTTCGTGTCAACTGGCAGCGTGGCCCTTGTGCCGCTCGCCGACGGCAACGGCCATGGCAAGACGAACCCACCGACCCTGCTGGAACGGTCTGCGAGCGATCGAATGCCCCTGCCCGAGTCGCAGAGCGGCTATCAAGACACCAAGTGGGTGGCTGAGCAAGTCTTGGAACGGTTAAGCACCCAGCACGGCCTGCCTGTCACGATTCATCGACCAGCTAGTATCATTGGGGCTGGTGCTCCCAAGCTCGACTGGATGGCAGCGATCCTCAACACGTCGAAACTCTTGAAGAAAGTGCCCGCGCTCGAGGAAAAGATCGAAGGCTTCTTCGACCTCGTCCCCGTTCAAGACATATCTAGCCGCCTGGTACACGATGCAATTGATGCCGTGAAATCCGGTCAACACAAAGGAGGAAACCCGAAGTTCGTGCATCATTGCGCCGACACGAAGCTGCCGCCGGGAGAGTTGAAGGAGTATCTGGAGAGGGAAGATGATTCGCGGGCATCCTTTAGTGTGGTTCCGTTGAACGTGTGGTTGGATGCTGCGGCCCGGGTCGGCATGGAGCCGGTCATCCATGAATTCTTGACGACTACGTTCGCCGGCACTACCAAGTTGACCATGCCATCCATGTCCTGAGGTGGAACGAGCCGAACCTGGCCCCATATTTAAATTCATTAGCATTAGGGCACTATTATATCCGTACCTGTGTGTACTTATGTCCCCATGTTCTCCAATGCATCTTGTCAGACTACCCGCGGTGAGACTCTTCGTTTTCGCCTCCTGATTCCTCCTTTCTGTCCGGTTCCGGTAGACCGTCGCAGACAGGACGTCTTTCAATATCCTGACATGGATACGTGCTGACTCTATCAGCTCATGTTAAAAGTAGGGCCCGGTTCGAGGACACGGTAATTTCACCTTGTTGTTGGCTCTCCAAAACTTTCTTCTCCAACAGCGGCCGATTCCAAACACTCTTTCTCATCCTTGACTGCAATCCTGCGACGTGCACGGACTATACTCTGACCACCTTTGGTCGGATCTTGGCGACGTTGACAAGCTGAGCTGGATCAGGCTGACGACCAGACCCCCCGTGATTCCGTCTGCGTGCTGTGGATGGAGAAAAGGGTTGACGGCTTTCAGGTCCGGCCGAGTCGGGTGCGCCCCTCTCCGCAAAGACTGCACATGTTCATGAAGGGCTGTCGGGATAATAGATCAGGACCACAGTAATGATGGACGCGGACGCCGACCACGGACCGACAGCCCGAGGAGGCACGGACGAGGTCGACGTCCTGGACCCGAGAGGCGACTTGCACTTGCGAGTCGGCAAGGACGTGGAAAAGAAGCCGAAGACGTACCTCGTGTGCTCCAAGGCCGTCGCGCGGGCGTCGGCCGTCTTTCGAGAAGATGCTATACGGCGGCTTCGCCGAGTCGAGGCCGCCCGCCGAGGCCGCGCAGGAGCAGCGCTGGACGGTCGAGCTCCCGGACGACCGAGACCAATGTGGAATTCTTTTTTGTTCTTTTTCTTTTTGGTTTTTTTGTTGTTTTGCTGCATTTCCGTCTGACGGCGAAGCATTTGTGCAGAGGACACATGGCGTCGATGCGCATGAAGCTCATCACGACGACGCTGGAGCCGTACGCGGGCCTCTACGCGACGCTCAAACACGGCGACCGCTGCCCGTCCTCGCCGCAGGACCCCACGTCGGGCCGGCGCTGCGACAGCATCCTCCTCGGGTCGCTCATCCGGTCCTTCGCGGCGCAGGGGATCGACCTCGCGGCCCCGGACCCGGCAGCGGCGTACCGCGGGGCCGTCGCCGCCCTGCAGGCCATCCTGCCGGGGCTCGAGCTGTACACGGCACACCCGGCACACACGGGCTTTTTCGCACCGCCGCCGTCGCTGTCGTCGCCGTTGCCGTCGCCGTTCGGGCAGGCCCCGACGCCGCGATTCGCGTTCGGTTCGTCCACGTGCGAGCAGGCGCTGCAAGCGGCCCTGCGGGACGGCCTCGAGAGGTCGCGAGTGCTGAGGGGGCGGGTGAGCTTCGCGCTGCCCCGGCACGGCGAGCACCTGCGGAAGCAAGCGTCCAAGACGGGGCTGGCCAAGTAGCGTTGTCTCTGAACTCGGTGTCCGAAGCAGTCTTGTCGACGTTTGACTGCTCTTTCGTCGAAGTTGGTTGCGAGTCTCTCTGACATTGTTCCCTGAAGCAATACTCTGATGCAGCTCATGCTGGAAATCATACACGGTGACTTCCGACACGTGCCTCGGAAGATGGAGCCTCAGACCCTATATGCCCTCGTCGTTGTCATGAACAAGTACGACGCCCTATCTCTTGCTCGCCCATGGGTTCAAGACTGGCTGGCCAGCGTCAGGGGTAGCGGAGACCACGCAAGGCTGCTCCCTATCGCGTGGGCACTGGGCGACATGGAGCTGTTCAGCACGACGACCTCTCGCCTCATCGAAACATCCACCATCAACTCGGAAGGCGATCTGATGATCAAATCGAATACACCAACAAGCGTAGCTTTAGGCAGCGAAACCTATCTTATGTGTCTCTGGGACCTCCTCGTTGAAGCAACCGCACCCTTGCTTCCAACGAGCATGATCGGTGAGTGGAACCTTCGTGCCGTGTTCCGCTCCTTTTGGCTCTATTGTACTGACACCATGGGTTTCAGATAGAATGGCAATCAAGAGAGCAGCGTGGATCTCGGCAACCGTCGGGCCTTACATCAGGCTGTACAACGAGCTGAAGAGAGGCAATTGCGAATGCCGTTTTGCATCCCGCCACGGCCGCAAGACCATGTCGCCTCGTTGCCAAGCAAGCGCTCGCCATCGGCTCTCTCGTCAAAGGGTTCCTCGACATGGAGATTAACATCACGACGGCGAACCCGACCAGCGGGTACAAGGGCAGCCTCGCATCGCTGGTGGACCGGATCGACAAACTCGAGATCCTCGCGGACCATAACTGCGATACGTACAACCACGACGAGTGCGCGCGGATACAGGAGGCTATGAAGCACAAACGCATAGCAAACAAGCCGATAACGCCGCTGACGTATGTCGAGCCCGACTACAGAACGCACATCAGATCCCAGGCCAAGAAGACTGGGCTGTCTAGCTAGAAGTATGAGGAAGCGAGAGGTATATGATGGAGGCGCAGAGGCCTGGTGGATCGGGGCAGGATGGTTCTTTT
Source organism: Colletotrichum cereale (assembly GCA_034509685.1). Classification (NCBI taxonomy): domain Eukaryota; kingdom Fungi; phylum Ascomycota; class Sordariomycetes; order Glomerellales; family Glomerellaceae; genus Colletotrichum; species Colletotrichum cereale. The sequence continues at coordinate 8,464 of JASUDE010000598.1, read as the reverse complement.
GCCTTTTTCGCTTTTCTTCTTTTGCGTTTGTAGACAAGGCACTGCTTTCAGTTTTCTAGGCTTGGAGAAGACGTCGGGGAAAGGGTCGATGGAGACGGTTTCTGTTTCTCCGCACATGGAAGCAAACGGGAGCGATTGTATACGCGTTGCCTTGGTTCTAGCACTAATAGTCACAAGTCATTGCTTTCTGTGCGAATTCATTTTCGATGTTGGTACTCAATGCTTCATCTCTCTGGGATGGCAGTATTCCTGGCGAGGATCTACCAGGTTTGCCGACGCAGCCACGCGTGACATGGATAATACAAAATGCTTGTATAGTCAGTGGAGGGGCCGTTGTATGTACCATGTGACCATGTGTTTCCTGAAATTTTGAGACGAGATACCGATGAATAGGCAATGGGATAATCATATTGACATTTCCTGGGAGCCAGAGTCCAGGATGGCGACACTTATAAGAGAAACAGCGTAGGAGGCCAGCAACCAACAACGGAGGTGGCCTCGCTCTCTTTTCAAAAAGATCGGCCAAGTACATTATCCGAAGCAGTAAGAGTGATGTAAACACAAAGTCATTGTCTTGCAAAGAGACGACGGTGAAGCGTCTTGCCAACGACTTGACCAATGACTGTAGACAACTTGCGCGATAGATCACCGAAAGCTCTGGCGACGGCGCCTTTGTAAGCCGCGAAGTGGACAGAAATAAAAGTCCCCCGATATCTGAATCAAGCACTGCGTGATGGGGAATGGAGCCCCTTGGTAGCACGCCATCGACAGAGGCGATGGTGAATCCAATTGCGTGAGCGGCAGGCAATGTGACGCGAGCCACCAAGGCCGCGCGCACAGTAGCATCGGGCCCCGTTCAAGCCCATGTTCCTTGCCTCCGGGTCTTCCTCCGCAACGGCGGACGTGGATCCAGAGGGGCGGGATGCGGACCGCGCGGATCTACGTATGACGGGGGTCGAGGCGTCTTTGGAAACCAGGAAGAAAGGGATAGGATGGTGTAGTGAAGGCAGCTTTTGGCGTAGGCTCCTTGGCAGCAAGTCAAGCTTTGGGGACGGAAAACTTCATGTTTGAAATCAGAGCCAAGCAAGCGGGCCGAACGCGATGAAGTTTGCTTAAACGACGGCTCGTGTGGGAGGCACACGCACTCTCTCTCTCTCTCTCTCTCTCTCTCTCTCTCCATCCAACTGGCACATGTCTCCGGGACACCTCAATCGGGGGCGACAACGCCGGGTGAGAAGCGGCCTGTCGTCATTCCGCTGTGGATCGTCCTTCGGGTTGTCGCCGAGAATGGGGGTCGAGGGATCTGAACCCCCCTTTTCCACCCATCGACGTCCTGGAACTCCTCATCACGCCTTTTTGAAGGCGGACCGTCTCCATGGCTGCTTGGGCCAAAGAACCCGGCAGCCCGGTCAGCGTGCAGCACCCATGCTGGAAGATTTTTAAACAGGAAAAAGAATCCTCATATAGATTCCGTGTCGGCAAAGGTAAAGCCTTTCGGTAGTCTGGTCCCCTTTCCTCGTTGTGTTAGACTTACCGTGTTCCCAAGTACGTCACTTTCTTGCCCGTGGAAAAAGAGGTTGAAAGCACGACATGTCTTCCCAGCAACCGGCACCCAAGGCCTCGCCGCCGGGGTCCGTCACCTCGTCGTCCGACCACGGCGCGCCGGAATCGAAAACGCCAGTGGTCACCGGCGACGACGATAACCGCGCCCGCTCTCGCGACACAGGAGACGCAGCGCATGGAGGCGGCGCTCGGGGACGCCATCCTGCGCTTCCTCCGGATCCGAAAGGGTCCCAAGGCCGGCGAGTACGACCTCGACGCGGTACGTCGCCTCTGCCAACCCTCCTCCCCCCGGCGAGTGTACGTTTAGAAAGGGAAGAGAAAACGACAAAGGCTGACGTTGGCTCCTTGGAAAGATCGCCACGCAACCCAGCATCTGGGACTCGGAAAACGTCGAGGAGTACAAGAGCCTATACATCCACCCGCAGTGGGAGAACTGGTCCGCCTTCGACCCCGGCTTCCGCTGGACGTGGAGGGAGGAGCGCGCGGTGCGGCGCAAGGTCGACTGGAAGATCATGGCAAGAAGAGCCCCCCCCCCCGGTGTGTTGGAAAGCAGGTTTGGAGCTCCGCGCTGACCTTGCCGTTTGTGTAGGTTTGGGCCTGCGTCATGTTCGCGGCTCTCAACATTGACAGGAACAACATCTCCAACGCCGTGTCGGACAACATGCTCGACGACCTCGGCCTGACGCGGGGCGACTACGTGAGCTTTTTTTTGCGCCTTGTTGAAACCGGGGGAGCTGTTCAGGGGCTAATATCCAAGGGGGGGGGAGAACATTGGTCAAACCATCTCGCGAGTAGGGTTCCTTGTCGCGGAGCTCCCCTCCCAGCTGATCTCCAAGCGGTTCGTCCTAACCCCCCTTTGCCGAGCACCAGGGAAGAATCGACTGAATCTCGCGTGTCTACTTGTGCAGAATCGGCCCCGATCTGTGGATCCCGGTCCAGCTCTGCCTCTTCTCCATCGTCTCCGGCGCCCAGTTCTTCCTCAGGGGCCGGGGCCGGGCCGGGCATCCTTCCTCGCGACGAGATACTTGATGTGAGTTTTCAACGAGAAAGTGGCCGAAGCGGCTTTGGGGGATTTCAGATCACAGACCGGCCAAACCAGCGCGTCGTTCCAAGGCGGCTTCATCCCGTGAGTCCTTGGCCCCTCTCTTGGCTAGTCCTTCACAAAGCATTTGACTAACCATCGCCACACTCCCCCCCACGGCTTTTTTTTTTTTCCTTTTCTTCTTTCTAACGTGACCACAACCAGTCGATATCGGAGTTGGATTCGCCGCTGTCGGACTTGTATCCATGCGTGGCATACTAGGCTACGAGGGGTGGCGTTGGTTGCTCCTCGTCGAGTTGAGTCTCCTGCTTCCGGTACTACTGAGACGGCCCATTTGTTAACCATGTCCAAGGGGGGCATTTACTTGTGAGATGAACAAGGTTTCCCACGTGACTCCCCGAAACTGACCTTGTTTCTTTCCAGTCACCATCGGACTGGCGTCGTTCTTCCTCATGCCCCAGTGCCCGACCAAGACGAAGAGCTGGTGGAGGCATGACGGCTCTGTACAGAACAGGACGGTTTCCGCCTCGCAAGTCCGCATGGTCTTTGTCTCTGACCCTGACGCATCTGACCAATCCACCCAAGGCCCTACAACATGTTTGTGCAAGTCAGTGGCATGATCGGCGCCAACAGTAAGTTACATGACTCTGGGTATTCAATGGAAACGAGAGTGCTGACTTTTCGCAAAGTCTACCAATCGGACGACGCGCCCAGGTACTTCAAGGCCAACAAGGGCCTGCTGGTCATCTGCGTCTGGATGTGTGTAAGTAGCGCGCCTCCCCCCTTTCTCACATGGCTCAGGGTGGGCAAAAGAAGCTCACGTCGTTCTTCAGCTCGTGCAATACCCCTTCACGTACTTCTACTACCGGTGGAGGAACAACTCCAAGGCCTAGCAGTGGGACGCCATGACGCCCGAACAGCAACACGACTACCGTGCCAACACCGCCGACAAGGGAAACAAGCGGCAAGGCTTCCCCTTTGTTCTCCTTCTGACAGACTGGTTTCTGATTCTGCTGCGTGTCCGCTTCGCAACCCGAGTTTGGGTGGCGACGGGGGAGCGAAGCGTAAATACAATATGGACCATGTGTTTATGGATTTGCGGTTGGGATTAACCATACAGGAAATACCGGGATTGTAGACTTTGCGGTACTCTTCTGCGTAGAAATCTATACCGAACACAACGCATCATACGTTGTCCATTCAGCGGTGAGAGTCCTATATATAGTCTTGTATGTACATGTGTGTGTGTGTGTGTGTGTTTGATGTCTCCTTGGCTCCAGGACGAGCGCGTTCTACGACTGCCGCCGCCAAACATCACAGTCGTTCAGGGCTTCCTCTGGGCGACCACAATGGTGGCCCTCAACACCCCTGACCGGGCGAACCACTCAAAGACCCTCCCGGCGACCTTGAACTTCCCCACCGAGATCCCGAACGGCCGCAGCGCTTCTTCCTGGCGCCTGATGTGGTCGGCCAGGCCGGCAAAGACGTCGTCCGTCACGTCCCGGAAACGGACCCGCCGCCCGTCGTACCCGGCCTCGCACAGCTGCCTCTTGTACTCGGCCTCCGTGACGAACGCGCCCGCGGGGCAGCGCATCGCGAGGCCGACGAGCTTGGCGAGCAGCCTCTGCCGCGCCGACGCCGCGTCGCTCAGGAGCAGGTCGAACGCCGCGAGCGAGGCGTCGAGCTCGCGGGCGGCGTACGCGAACACCCGCCTCCTGTCGGGGGAGAAGTGGTAGAGGCTGTCCAGGGCGAGCACCCAGCGCGCCCGGTCGTCCCCGCGGGCGCGGCGCCCGTCCGCCAGGGCCTCCGCGGCCGCCCTGACGCCGGCGCCCCACGCGTCCGGCCTCGCGGCGTCGCCCCGGAAGACCCGGATGGACTCGTCGGGGCTGCTCGCCGGTTTTCGGGACTCGCGGAGCGTCCTCTCGAGGGCCATGCGGAACTGCGACGGGTTCAGGGTAAGCCCCACGTAGCGGTACTCGCCCCAGCCGCCCCGGCGGACGAGGCGGGCGAGTTCCAGCGACTGGTCGCCGCAGCCGATCCCGAGGTCGAGGACGGCCAGTCCGCGCGTCGGGTGCTCTGGTTTCAGTACGCCCGCCTCGGCGAGCACCTCGTGCAGAAGAGCACGGCAGGCTTGTTGGAAGTCCCGGATGCGCCGGCCATCTTCATCGGTCCTGGACGAGAGGGGGGGGGGGGGGGGGGGGCACGTCAGAAATTAGACGTAAGGCGGCGGCCGCACGAGAGCATCCCGAGGGATTCGTGCGGGGCAAAAGACGTACCAATATCCCATGTTCATCCACATCGTAGCAAACGGCACCTTGACGTTGAGCTTCCAGTGGTCGTTGTCGTACACGTCATTTCGCAGGAATTTGAGGGCAACGAGGACGGCTATGGAGAAAACGGCCAGAGAGCTACCTAGAAGACCAAGCAGGAGGCCCCTCCAGAACTCTGGATGAGGGTTGAATGAGTTTGCCATGGCGTGGATGAGATCGCTGTGAGTTTGAGCCAAAGGAGGAAGGGGAAATCTCGCTCAAAAGCACTCGAGTCGGCGGATGAGAGAGAGAATGAGAGAACGTGATGAGATCCCTGTCACGTGTTGCGTGAGGCCCACTTACTCGTGTTAAGATGGCCGATGTTATGTTAGTCTCCCAAAAACACCATTAAAAGCGAGAACAAAATTTTTGAAATCTAAGCAAAATAGCGCTACAAAACACTCTAAAAGGCTAATTAGATAGCCGTATACTTATCGTAAAGCCTAAAGCAACGTAAGCACTATAGTAACCCTATAGCCTCTAAAGTAACTATAGCTAACATACCACTAAAAGTATACTACTAAACTTAGTAGATACCTCTAGATAGTAGTTAAGTCTATTAATACTATAAATAGAAACCCCCTTAACCTATAGGTAGTTAGGGCTACACTTATTATAGCTTTCTCCTTTATAGTTAAATTATAAAACCTTTTTAAGCTTAAATACCTTTACTAAGCTGTTAAAAACCTAAAGGTAGAAACTAAAATAGCTAATAATAATACTATTTATAAAATAAAAACTATAAAAATTACTTTATAGTAAAATATAGTTAAACTTAAAGAGAATACTAATACTATATAAGTAGCTAATAAGGCTACTAAAGAAGCTTAGAAAGCTAGTAAACTAGTAGCTAAAGTTATAAAAAATATTAAAGTACTAAAGCTAATAAATTAGGGAAGTACTATATAGTTATATACTAGTATAGCTACTTAAAAAATACTTATAAGAAGTATATATAACCCTTATAATTAAAAAGTATTTTAAACTTAAACTTTATATAAAATTATTATAAATATTAGAGACCTTATTACTATAGCTAGTATAAAAGCTATAAACTCCTATAGCCTTAAGGCTTATATAGACTATACTATTAAAGAAAGTAGTAATAAGTATATCTATAAGATTAAGCTAGTATCTACTAACTAACTTAAAAGTAGTAACCTAAGTATTAAGATAGCTATAATAAAAAATATAGAGGCTTTATACTAGTTTATTAAAAACTAAGAAACCTATATTAGTACTAAAGCTATAGTATAAATCTTAACCTATAGAGTATTAGTATATAGTATAAAGACTAGCTTAATAGATATAAAACGCTTTAATAAGATTAAAGATAACCTAATATAAGATAATAAAGCGTTTATTCTTACTATAAAGATTAAATATATTAGTTAGCTAACCTAATTAGCTAATAAGAAGACTATATTAATAATTATAGTAGAATTCTTAAAGATAGAAAACGCTAATAAACTTATTAATATAATAGAGTGAAGTGGTCTTACGTTAAGGCTTAAAACAGTAGGGTAAAAATAGAGTCTATAAGTAGAAAGGCCCTATAGTCGTTATAGAGATAGTAGACACATAGACAGTTAATACATAGTCGTTACTATAAGCTTATTCCTTTTATATACATTAGCATTTTTATAATTTCTCTATTAATACTTTATCTTTTTAGATTTTCTCTTTAGATTAGGTCTAAGAATTAAAAGACCTATTAATTAGTATACGTTTTACTATAATTAGAGTTTATTAGAGGTAGGTGTAGTTTTTATACTTTTCCTTTAGCCTTCTTAGCTAGTAGGCCTAGCGCTTTCTTAATAGTACCTAAAGGTAGATTCTATCCTTTAAGATAGTAAAGATCTATCCTCTAGAGAGTAGTCTAACCCTTTTATATAGCTTATATAAATTAATAAATAACATAATATAAAACGTATTACCTCTACTATAAATATTAAAATAAAATTTAGTAACTATAAGTACTAATTTTACGTAACCTATAACTCCTAATAGAGTAGTATAAAGGCTATATACTATTATACTATAAAGAATTAGGTCTATAAATCCCTTTATTAGCTTTATATATCCTACTAAAGTATTTCTCTCTCTACTTAACTAGGTTGTATATTACCTACTAACTAACCTATTTAGTGTATATAGTAAGACTACCTATAATAATTCCTAAAGAAAAACCTAAAGAAGTTATTAGTACCTTTAAGAGGATACACTATAAGAACATTACTAGAAACTAAAGTATCTTAAAGTAGGAATACTAAAGACCCTAAAGATCTCCCTTAAAGAGTTAAGAGTAGCTAGTATAGATAAGTATTACTTATTCCTATATCCCTTTTATCTCTTATATATATACATTTTATTAAAAACTAAAGGAGACCCCTTAGTTAGGTAAGAGACTCTTAGATCTAAAACATACTAATATAAATAAGAAATAATAGTAGTCTTACTAAGCTAATAAGTATAGTAGAGGCACTAGTTAGGTTAAAACTAATAAATAATAATAAGAGTAAGGAAATAAGAAGAGATATTAATAAAGTAAAACAGACGTATAAAATAGCTACTAAAAGTAATAAGGAGTTATATAGCTACTATACGCTAAAGACTAAAGAACGTCTACTTAAATTATTATATAAGAAGGATAGAGTTATTATTTAGTAATAAGCTATAAACTAGTAGCTAATTACTATTAATAAGAAATAATAATCATACTATATTTCTTATACTATTTAAACCTTTCTTAGATATAATCTAAGATATCTAACCCCTTTTATATTAACCCTAACTTAGAGGATAGCTTCTTAAAGGGTAAGAATATTATATCTAGTCTTTTTATAGGTATAAGCTTTAATACGATATAGTAAAAAGCTTTTAACCTAAAGGAGGTTAACAATAGAGGTATATAGAGTCCTCTAAAGCAGAGTTCTTCTCCTAAGTCTACGCCTATAACTACTAATAGTATA
>JASUDE010000597.1:5797-26638 GCA_034509685.1 Colletotrichum cereale | reverse complement strand
GTTATGCTGATATATAACCCTCTAAAACCCTGTTTTTGGTGTAAAACGGTGGGCGGAATGCAGGGGTGGGCGGAAAGTAGGTGCTTTGACTTACCCTGGCCATTCCGACGTAAGTAGACCACGTCTCTTGCAAGACGCCATTCCATAACTGTTTGCAGCCTTGCGGCTGGACGATCATAGGCTAAACGATCCTTGCATCGCTCGCACATTGCCACCGCCTGAGCCTGAGGGAGTTGCCAGCTCAACATCACTCTGGTCGCTGCCGAGTGCCTTTGTGTGTCCATAACGGCCACACTTGAAGCGGTCCGATTGATCGCCTCGAGACGCGTCGGTCCTGTCGGCGCCGTGCAAGCCGTCTTCACCGCAGCTGTCAAGCCGGACCCGGCAGCGACCGCGCATGTCTTTCCACTCTTCTTTGAAAATGTTCCAGCTGGTCATGAAGAAGATGACGGCGTTCCAGACTCCCTGTAGTGGCAAGACCGTGGCGCTGGCGACGGCCATACCAAAGTTGGACTCGTCGCGGTTGACCATGTTGAATATCCGATTGATCGAGCTCGGTGTCCAGGTCACCAGCACCGAGATGGCGAAGATGAAACTGGTTCGAAGATATGCGAGCTTCACCGGATCCAGGCGCTGCAACCTACTGGAGAACTTTGCTCGAACAGCCGCGATGCGTTGGAAGATAGAGTGCCGTGGCTTTGGTGGACGTGGGTCAGATGTGCAAGTGGTTTCGAAGCGTGGACTCGGTGAGCCGTCATCTTCGCTCGTTCGCCATGATCGCTGGTGGCGGGGCTGGTCATCTGCAGCTCCCTCCGCGATGGTCGGGGGGGGCAAGTGGGCTATCCAAGGTTTCGGAGTCATGGTGGTTATCTGGACCTCCGTCACGGCGGTACCGTAAAACTCGGGACGGCTTGTGAGGTTCTGATGGGTGTCAACGAGTGGAAAGTCATCTCGAATGCCTTCGCACGATAGGTACGATACCTTTTCAGCAGAATCGCGCTCGTCCGAGCAATTCATATCCCTGGCACCACGTTCGGCGTTGCTGAATGTGAGATTGTGAAGTTGATTGCGGTGATGAAAAACGTGATAGCCGACGGCGAAGTAGATGAGACAGGAACCGAGAACACAGAACCAAATCGGTATATAGTAGGTGAAGATGCGGAGATCAACCCATCTCCTGTTTATCCAGCACCACAACTAGACGAAGTTAGTGTCTGTCCCAAGGCGACCTGTCGGTATCGAGGCTCAAGCGTTTACGTACTGTCGCGTCGCCATAGATGTAGTCGGTCGGAGAGCGGGGGCGGAGGAAGAGGCAGATCAGAGCGGGAATCAGTGGGAAGCCAAAGCAGACGACGCAATAGACCCAGAGATAGCGACGAAAGGAGGCGGGGCTAGCGCCGGCGAAGAAGACTAGGTAGACGTTGATGGCCATGGCGAAAGACCACCACGGATCAGATTGCATGAACCTGTCAAAGAAAAGGTGTCAGCGGCAGGAGATGAGGATAGAAGAACGGGGAAACGCACATTTCGAGCAGGAAGGCTTGAGCCTGGCACAGAGCAGACGTAGGGCCCATGCGAAGTCCATCGTAGCCGATGGCACATGCCACGCTCGCGCCGACGTTGGCGATTGAGGCGAAGACAATGAATAGGTTAGGCACGCTTCGAATGCGCTTGAACTTCCAGTAGGTCACGAAGATCGAGGCCACGCCAAGCAGTGACAGTGTGGCCCCAACTCGTTCAAGACCGGACACAACTTCGATCTCGTAGTCACTAAGAGGCATGATCGTGGCTTGGAAACGGAATGATCGAGCCGCGGTTCTTCAGAAGACCTGGCGATGAATCGAATAAGGGGGTAACAACCCGACGAAATTGCGCTGTAAAATAAGATCAGGGCTATCCATTTTGGTTTGCGGTGCAATGGCAGGCAGGCTGAGAAGAGGGAAGTAAGAATAATCACCCACCTCCGTGTCCCGGAAGCTGGAATGCAGACTGGAGAGCACCAAGACTCGGCCAAGCCAGTGTATATCAGGTAGGCCCGAAAGGCGACTCGTGAAGGCCTGTTGGAACTGGCGGTGGTCGTGGCACAAACTGCCAGCGTGGCACAAACGAGGTCTAGATAGTCGAGTCGAAACGACGAAAAAGAAGCAAGACCTGGAAAGATGGCTGCTGAGGGGGCGGGACAGACTTCGAAGGGTCAAAGGCCAGAGCAGAATGGTGTGCCGCTAAGCGGCAGGCTTGTACGACGAGCCGTTGGTCTCTACAATGCGTGAGCAGCCAACCGTCGGAGGGTGTGTCGCTGATCGAGTCGTATGCGAGAGAAAGTAAGGAAACAGAGGCGGGAAGCAAATGGCAGACAAGGTCGTGTATTATTAATCTCTGGTAGCCCAGGCTGGTAGCCACAGAATACCGAGAAGCTGCATGACAGAGAAGACTGTCGTTGGGACGAGGGGGCAGAAACCGCGACGCAAGGAGGAAGTTACACAGACGAGAACGGTAGAAGCGGAGGTCGTATGGGTAGAAGTGCGAGTTGTCGATGACGACCGGGGTCTGGATGAGAGGCGATATCCTGCGAGGCGACACGAGGTGATTCGACCGGGGGGAAGAGGAAGTCTAGAGTAGATGACGGCGGAGAGTGGACTGAAAGGAGATGTTGCAGGTTGAAAAGAGGCAGGAAGTCCGAGGGCGGCAAGACTCTCCGACTCGAGCCAGGCAACGGAAGGCGCCAACTTGACAAGACCTTTCCCTCGATTAAAACCGGCGGCAACATAGGAAGGATGTGGCTTACTGGGCAATACCGATACGAGGGGAAGAATGGGCGGGCCGTTGGTGCGTCAAGGTTGTGGAACGAAGAGTTTGTCCAGGGCCAGGGCGAGCCAAGGAGGAGGGGCGAAGAGAGAGACTGTACCCAGACGATGGCATCTAAAGAGTAAGGAAGGCAGCAGCGAGATCTAGAGGCGGTTTCCATGAGATGAAGTCAAAACAGAGCACTGTGGGGGAGAAGGTACGGTGGAGGAAAAGGCACGGTGGAGAGAAGGTTGGAAGGGAAGGAAGAAGGCAGAGGTGGAGAAAAAGGAGGGAAGAAGGCAACTGGTACAGTCCACTCAGCTACGCTTGGCGTTCACGGCAGGGGTCTATGTGATTTCTCGGGGGAGAAGTCGAATAATGGCACGGCAAGCCAGATTACAGCTTGGCAATACAAGTCAGGTGGCCGGGTACCCAAGCTAGACCGATGGGGAAGGCGTCGGTTGTTGTCATACGTTTCCATGAAGAGAAGGGAAGGAACATCGGAAATGATATGGGAGAATGCAGTGTAGGCAGGTAGTGTGGAAGCGACAAGCGCGAGTTGCCATAACTACTTGGTACCTACCTACCTAAGGTGGGTAGATATGAGGATATGATGGAAATGACGGGCCAGCATGAGGAGGTACGTCGAGGACACACGAGATGTATCGTAAGATGGCAACATCTCAGGCACAGTGAGGCAAGCAAAGGCCAAACGATGTACATAGTATGGCCTCCACCTTCCCCGCGATGATGACTTCCACACTGTACCGGGAGATGCGCAGATGGAGAGGGCACGGATACCAGTCAGGCCTATAGGCTGTGCATTTGCGTATTTGCGTTGATGCAGATCGATGCGATGCCCTTCTTTACAGGGCTGGGCAGGGCTGGGCGATGTTGCATCCGGCTAGAGGTGGTCAGGCCAAACAAAGAAAACCCTGGTCGAGGGAGACGAGCGGATATTGCTTTCACGGGATGTCGGCCGAGATGCGGCGGCGATCCACGGGATGAACTTTACTGGGCGACAAGATGACAATGAGTTGCAGGCCGAGGGAGTTCCAACTCCTCGGTAACAGGACTAGATCAAACAAAGAGGAAGACTCGTCTTCATGGGCAAGCAGCTTGACAAGAACTGGTAGATCGATGCCTCTGGGGAGGACTCGGCACTCCAGTCGGGTGAGATGGAGTATGTCTTACTCATCCGGTCGACGTTGTTCGTGGCGAGGAAGCGGCTCTCTTACTTTTCCGCGACAACTTGATTGTGCGTTCGGCCCTCCCTTCCGAGAATGATATTGGCTGCAGTTGCCAACCTGAGCCTCGACCCGACTGTTTCTCGGCCTGTCGAGTGGACGGACAGACGTGAGTTGGAGCAGAACGACCAACCAACTCTGCACCTTCCACGATGTAAGTGTACTGCATATGCACTCAGTGACTCAGGATCGTGTAGGGGTGGAAAGGCATCAACTACCTACCTAGGTATATGCCTTGGGTACCTGCTTAGTAAATAGGTAGGTACAGATAGGCAGGGTGAGATGCAAAGGAAATGAGCGAGGGAGAAGGGACGTCGTACAGATGTGATATTCTCGGAAGGCGTGTTTGCCTGGCCGCACCTTTTGCCTCGCAAGTTGCCTCTGTACCCCACGCACCGCTTTCCCCGTTGAAAACGTAGGGATGAATGAGGCCCTCGCGTGCCCTATGCCTCGACCGATCTACCTCCTTCCCGTTACTCCTCTACATCTCTTCTTTCTCGGAGCACCCCCAGTTGTCTGACCTCCTCGGGCATCCCTGAGTGCAACACCGAGGCGAAGTCAGCCATGGACAACAGAGAGCCCTCCGCCCAGGCCTCCCACACTTACTTACCAACCTAAACACCGCGAGGTGGTGGAGATATGATAGGCCGCCTGCAGATGGGCTGCCTCAGCTCCGCGGCCACCTCTGACCGCCAGTCTTAAAGCGTTCTCTCATCGATCTGACTGGCTGCCACACCACCAACCCATCTTCCGTCACCCGCAGTGATCACTCCCCATTTGAAACCCGCATAGGCAGTCCGCCGTCTTTTCGGTCAGATCGGGACGTGCCCCAACGCAGCCCAGAATCGTCGACGAACACGGGGCTTTTGTGGCGTTGTTTGCTTGTTTCCCGATCCTCGAGGCATGGCCGGTTGGCCGGGAGCTTTGCGAGCGCTTTTAAATCGGCGGCTTGTCTCCGACATGGATGGCGAGATGTTTGTCGACCAGCTGCAGAGAACGCCCCCACAAGGTGTATCTAATGCCAGATTTGATTCGCGGATACAAGGATGACTGGGATCGACGACAGGCAAACCACAGCGCCATGAATTTCCCACTCTGGTTGGACATGGAGGTGTGAGACGCGCTGTTTGCTCCCGCCGCTAAGCCGTTGGCATTGGCCCTCCTCCCCATCTCATCCGCAATCCAATAAGTGCCGGCGTCGATGGAAATCAGGCTGTTTGCTACCCGACTTTCGCATGCCGCATTGTTGGAATCAGTCTCTGACCGGCGTTCGATGGCTTTTTACCCACCATACGTAACAGTTTATCTTAGTTATCGCATGCAGGCTCTTGGAATTCCACTGGGCGAGGCCCCAGCTGCGGCGTATACGAGTCGACAATGTAAGTAAGGCAAAACAATCGATGCAGCACTGAGGTGAAACGCCGTTGGAAAAGGGTTCCGGGTCCCAGCTCTAGTGTCTTGGCTAATTAACTTGATCTCTTGTTTTTAATTTCCAGGGCAAGACGATGTCAGAACTCAGGACTCAGGAGTCCGGATTCCGGACGGTTAGCAATGGAGAATGAGAATCAGATCACGGATCGAACGGTCGTCTCCACAGCCCCAGTAGTCTATCGATCTGCTGCATCAATGCCACCCTGACATTCTCTCCCTGTTCGTCTTGACCCCAATCGATCTTGACCTGGAGGACTCCATCCCATTCCTACTTGGAAACCGTCTCTTCTAGGCCACCCTTGGAGATGTGTTCCGATCTCTCCCCGCTTTGTGGTCAAGTGGACCTAAACCCCACGGGGCATCAGGCAATCTTTTATTGTCCCGGCTCTTGACCCAGAACGCCCCTGCACCTTCTCCGCTGACAGATATCTGAGATTTAGAGAAACATGTATGATTTGCTTTCCAACCCCGCCTGGTTTCGGAAAAGATGGCACCCGCTGCGGCTGGTGAACATTCCTCCTTTGACGCGGAGGCTGCCACGAGAACCTCGTGTTCCTTAGTAGAATCGAGCACATTTTGCCCTATTCCACCTTTTGCCTTCCCGTGCGATTTAACAAATGATAGATGGGTGGCCAGGAGTGACGCATCCCACTCCTATGGGGGCCCTTTTGCCAAGACCTCTAGACAACGAATCTGCCGGTGACCTTTCCTATCAGCTTGGTCGGTTGAGCGCTGGCCATATGATCCCTGGCGAATTTTGGCTCCTACAACAGCCTCCGTGACACGGCTACAGCTCTACAGTTGCTGGGTCCTTCGTCAAGCTGGCCACATGACGGCGTGATCGCTCGCTATACAGGCGTCGTTTTCCGCAGGAGCTTGCTCGAATCTTTGTTATTTTCAAAAGATCTGTGAGCTTATGTATAGTCTTTGTTCACCTCTGGGCCTTTCCCTAGCTTGTCGCCGATGGAAGGAGGCTGGAAGTGGGTTGGAAGTCGGGGTACTGACCTGTGTCTTCAGGCCCGCATCGCATGTTAAATACGGGATGAGCTGGCACACAGCGAATAGACCTCTTGACAAGAGAAGAAGCTCACAAAGTGTCTTGCAACACAATACTTGAGAAGCTGGGATGGCTGGAAGAGACACCTAGGGGTGGGGGTACAGGTGGTCGTAGGGAGAATTAACGAAAAGGGCAATCAACGAATATTTCCATTGACAGAGGTATTTGTACCTTGTCGGAAGACCAGCAATGAATAGTATGCACAAGAAAAAGCGAGAGTGCGTGCTATATACAGCCAAGTGGTTCCCCCATGAACGGGCGTCTCCCTCAATCCCTAGCCCTCCGGATGGGCCATACATCCATCCATCGATCCACCACCATGACAAAATCTCCACCAGATACGCCTAGTAGACAGCCGGGGCGAGCGAGTTGACGTAGATCTCGAGATTGGCATACCCGCCGGCGCCAATCTTCATGCCGTCCGACGCGTCGTTGGGGTTCAGGCCGTTGGCCGCCTCCCACTCGTCGGGGATGCCGTCGCCGTCGGTGTCCCTCTTGGCCGTGCCGGGCGCGACGGTGCCGACGCCGCCCACGGACGACTCGTCCTAGATGAGCTTGCCGGACTTGCCGTAGGACGCGAGCTCCCTCAGGAGGGCGGTGTCGACGGCGTCACGGGCGATGGAGGCGCCGGCCCTGGCGGAGACGTGGGCCACGGCGGCGGCGGGGGTGAGAAGCCTCGCGGGCGGCGGGTAGGCGAAGGGGGCGGCTTGGACGGCGAGGTCGGAGTAGCAGGTGGCGGAGGCGCAGAGGGCGGCGCCGTTGAGCGTGCCGTCGCGGTTCGAGTCGTGGAAGTTGTCCCTGACGTAGCCGCGGAAGTTTGCGTTGCCGCGGGTGAAGGCGGCGACGGAGGTGGAGGGCCCGGAGATGAAGTAGTTGTTGACGATGTTGGCGTAGCTAGCGTCGGCCGAGTCGCCCGCGATGTAGCCGCCTCCCGAGCCCCAGTTGTAGACGACGTTGTTCTGGAAGTCGTTGACGCCCTTGACCTTGGGGTTGCGCGTCTTGTTGTCGATGTAGAGGTTGCGGAAGAGGGAGACGCCGCCGTCGGTCTGCATGAGGCCGCCGCAGGAGTGGGTCTCGAGGCCCTGGGCGACGATGGAGTCGGCGATGGTGACGTTGGTGACGTCGCCCGAGATGGAAAAGGTCTCGTCGCGGCCCCAGGAGACGGAGACGTGGTCGAAGATGAGGTTCTTGCCGTCGGCGATGGTGATGGCGTCCTTGCCGCTGTCGCCGCCCTTGCCCATGCGGATGCGGATGTAACGGACGATGGCGTCGTTGGCGTTGGACCAGGAGAAGCCGTTGCCATAGACGGTTATGCCCTGGTGTAACTGTTAGTGTCTCTTGGTGTGAAGTGAGGGTGTCGGTAGTGGTGGTGGTGGTTCGTGAGAGAGTGGTGTGGCTAGCTTACACCTCTGGGCGCGGTCTGGCCGGCAATGTAAATATTCTTGGAAACTGTAATGCGGGAGCTAATCTTGATGACGCCGCCGACGTCAAAGACGACTATGCGGTTCGCTTGGGATACGGCGTCTCGAAGGGAGCCCGCACCAGAGTCGCTAGGATCAAGATGTGAGTATAGTTTCTGACACGTTTAGGACGAGTGAGCACGTGGTGGTACTGACTTGAGGTTGGTGACCTTGTAGACCTTGCCGGTCCGGCCGCCGACGGCATTGCGGCCGAAACCCTCGGCGCCGGGGAAGGCAGAAGGGGCGGCATCGGCGCGGGCGGCAACCTTGGCCGGGATAACGCCAGCCAAGCCAACGGCACCGCAGGATGCCCTATTCGATGTTTATCAGCCCAAACTCGGAAACTCATTCGAACCAGAGGATCGTCCAAGTCGCCGAGTATCTAGGCGGATCGGACGAGTATTTAGCACTTACGAAGCATCCTTGCAGGGCAGAGCCGCGGCGCCCTGATGGCAGAGCGCGGTCGCGACCAGGAGAGCCGCTGAAGCCTTCATAGTGAGAAACGAAACGGACGTACAAGTGCTGACCAGTTTTCAACCAATGGCCCTGTCGCAAGCTATGGAAAAAGGAAGCTGAGTGGTCCAAGGTGCCTGGTATCACCCCGAAAGCTAAGGAGACGGACAGAACGGCACGCGTAACAGAAAGCAGAGACCTCAAAGCCGCGAAGGGGGAAAGAAAGGGGGAAAGAGCAGCTAGGATAGACAGACGGTGGTCACGGACTCGGTTTTGTAGATCTCGCTTCTCTTGTGCCTGAACATGTCGCCTTTTCGCGGTGATGATCCACCGGGACGGGTGGTGTAATATGGTTCGGGGGGTCGCAATCGCTTTCCTTTCAGCCATGACAGAAAGAAGACGTGCTTAGTGCTAGCACCTCATAGGACATATCACATGGAGGACAGTTTTGCTGATGGGATCGGGGGGGTGCTCATTCGATCATATTCGGCCAGGTGTTGGTTAGTGGTCCCATCCCGAATTTGTGTAGCATCTGTAGAACACAGAGCTCCCCGATTTGGGAGACAAACCCATCCCGGCCGGAAGAGGATCAGGAGTGATTGGTGGGAATGGCAGGAAGAGCTCCAAGCGCGCCGGGAGGAGATGGTGCCCAGGTGCTGTCCAAAAGGGGCATTGAGTGTGGGGAATCTCTGGCAGTTCGTTGTGTGTGCTCTCGCGGTGGAGGTTTTCTATAGCTTCTAGGTCGATGATGGTGAGGAGTTACGGAAGTGTAACCACGCACAAAGGGAGTCTGCACGATGCAAAAACGAATGGCTGGCCCAGAGCAGGCGGGGAACTAGTACACCTTACTGTAAGGAATGCTTCTTGAAGGATTGCTCCGCACGGCAATGTGCGGCTGTTGCTGTAGTAGGGCTGATGGTGGTTGACTTTGCGTCTCTCGGCCAACTACTATCCCGCCTGTCGGAGGTCATCGTTAAGACTAGGTGCCATCAATGGTTCATGTTTACTACTACAATGTACGTAAGTATTTGCTCCCGTGATCGAAACATGTATTCATGTGCAAGCTACTCTGTACTTGCATGGGCAGCTGAGAATGGCCTCGCACAAAGTAAAGAGTATCGCGTCCATCAATCCAGTTCACCAGGCGGCTGGCACCAATCGCTTGCTTCACACTTGTGCCCTTGCGATAGAAACATGCTCTCAGTCGATGTCCTTCAGGCCAATTGCTTAGCTCGTGTGCAACAGCGTACTATGTAAGCTCATATTGAGGTGAGCACGGCACCTTATCCGGGCTTTTGTGAGAGCCGAGGCGAAGTCGACCTGCCATCCGATCTCACTTGAGATGCTGTGGCCAGTCACGGGTGAAGGAGTTCGCTCCTTGATGGCGCAGCGGCTCGTGACCAAGCTTCTCACAAAGGCGCCGCCCGGAGAAGACATTGGGTTCAACAATTGGCGGAGAGCCTGGCCATGCATCATCTGATTACTAGACCAAAATCAGGCAATTGGGCTTTTGGCCGAGATGGTGGTGAAACAAGCCGGACTCGGGAAGCTTGGGGAGCCGTCTGGCCCAGGCGAGAGCGCAGCGGGCAGTTGACCACGAGGCATTGGGGCGCTAACAATGAGACCCCCATCTCCCCCCCGGAAGGAGACGCTGAGGCGATGTCGGAGGCAGGGAGGCTGGGCGACGTTGTAGGCATCGAGGGCCGTTGAGCGAGTCACGTGGCTGAAGCATGAGACCTCGGAGGTCTTGGGGAATTGCCATACCTAGGTACTGCACTACGTACCGAAACTACACTATCGGCACTCAACGAAGTGATGTTAAGAGTGAGACAGGTCTTGGTAGCCCATCCGCGGGCCGCAGCGAATCGTAGCAGCCGAAGACTTCGGCAAGCCGATTTTCCAGGGTCCCGTGAGAAGAGGTCATTGCGCCGTGCCCTGGACAGAGACCGAGGGCGAACCCAGCAGCAATGCATTGTTGAGGGTTTCAGCAGACCATTGTGAGGGGTTGAAACACAACAACGCACTGAAGAGACGAGAGAGAGAGAGAGAGTGAGAGTCGAACGATGGGAAGAGAGGCTTGACTGCTAGAGATTTGCGGCTTGGACGCGAACCCGTACCTTGCTGAAGGACCGGGTGCGGTGTAACTCATCACACTAGGTAGTGTACCTACTCTTTACAGACTAAAGATTCAACGTTGGCGCAGCTCATCAACTACCTACCTACCTACATGGCACCTGCCTAGGTACAGGTATTTTTATCCAATCCCATGGTCTGGTAAGGGAGGGGGTTTCGGCGTTAAAGGGTGGGGATGAATCGGCGCAACATGGCGCGCGCGTCATCCGGCGCCATCGGCGATTGCCGGCCTCTGGTAGGTACCTACCTCGCCATACCCTCTCCCCTCACTCATCCTCGGCAGTTGCGGGCGTCATGCGCATCGCCCAGCGTCCAAGCTCTCGACAAGCGGACGGGTATTTAGGAGGCATTGAAAACTCGCTAAGAAAATGACACAGGCTGGAGTGTTAACATCTACCAAAATAGGCACCTGTTTGAGAATACCCATCTACTACTACAGAGTACTTACTATGTAGTAGGCAATGGATGCAGACCCCCCGAAGACGGTGATCGGAGATGCTACCAGGGCCTGGAACTGTACCTAGTTCTGCCTCTATTGGCCCGGGTTTTCTCCGATGTCCCGATCCTGCTCCTTCCTTCCAATCACGTCCTGCTCTGATGTGGATTATTTTTTTTGCTGACTAAACCCCTCGCTCAACCCCACTAACCCCTCGATGTGCGGCACAGAGCGCCGCCCGTCAGCTCCACCCTTCACACATGCTCCCTTTTCCCCTCTCTTGTTCTCGACTCAACCATTCACCGGCCAGTCGCCAGCCAGCAGGGACCAGGTTGGAATTCTCCAAAAGTCTCGGTGTCACCCGTAACATTAGTCACGCAATCCGCCAAACCGAAATCCAGAACCTTTCCCATTAAGCCACACCCTCCGCCAAACGACCAGAAACACGTCTTTTTCCGTCGTGTCGTCCCATACCGAAAAACAGACAACCCCGACCCAACCATCGCAACCCTCCCAGTGTAGTTCACAAGGGTAAATCACAACAGAAACGGAAGAAGAGAAAGAGAGGTCCGTTGTGCCAAGCACCGCCGCTGTCCCTTTTCCCCCTTCATTGCTCGCTCTCGACACTTTGCACATGACGTATATGGCGCAAGGCTGACGCATCTTTACCTGATATAGCACGACAAGACGGACAGTAATTAGTCCCCGTCTTTCCCCGTCCCCGTCCCCGTCTCTGTGCCAGGGCACCCAACCGACCGCCCGACCTATAGCCAGCCGCGTCTCAGAAAGAATCCATCCCACCTATCCTCGCTTCGCTCAACCTACCTACCTTGGACTATTCCCCTCCACAGGAACCCTCCCGGAGCATCCTCCACCACCTCCCCGCCCGCACACCCGCCCGCCCGATTCACACACATTCGCTCCTTCGAATCGATCCAACACCTTTCCTCCCCGCCAGTGTTCTGTCTAAAGGATCCCTCAATAGAACCGAAAGCAGAGGCCAACAGTTGATGCGAGCTGGATCCTTCCGGCTTTTGTCCTCGCAAGCGTCCCGCCCTCCGACCCCTCCCCTCCGGCGTCTCAGCACGCCGCGCAACCTCACCACCGCCCCCGCCCCCCGAAACAGCATCACGATGGTCGCCTCCCCCGAGACCATCGAGGCCATGACGCCTCCTGGCTACACCTTCCCCGACCACCGACTTCGCCTGCAGCAGTCCGAGCCCGACCGCGAGCCCCTCGTCCTCGTCGCCCCGGGCTCCTACAGCCCCATCACCTTTCTCCACCTGCGCATGGCCGTCATGGCCGCCGACTACGTCCGCTACAACACAAACTTTGAGCTCATCGGCTCCTACATGTCCCCCGTCTCCGACGCCTACAAGAAGCGCGGCCTGGCCCCCGCCTGCCACCGTCGTCGCATGTGCGAGATCGCTGCCGAGCAGACCTCGCGCTTCCTTATGGTCGACCCCTGGGAGGCCGAGCAGACGGCCTACGTTCCCACCGCCGTCGTCCTCGACCACTTCGAGTACGAGATCAACGTCAAACGCGGCGGCTGCAACGGCAAGCGCGTCAAGATCGCCGTGCTCGCCGGCGCCGACCTGATCAACACCATGAGCCAGCCGGGCGTCTGGTCCCCCTCTGATCTGCGCCACATCCTCGGCGACTTTGGCGCCTTTGTACTGGAGAGGGCAGGCGTCAACATCGACGAGGCCCTCGGCAATCTCAAGGAGTACGAGGACCAGATCTACTACATTCCGCAAGTCGTCCCCAACGATGTGTCGAGCACCAAGATTCGCTTGCTGTTGAGGAGAAATATGAGCATTGACTACGTGAGTTTGTCCTTTTCACTATCAATCCTTACACAACCCATCCCCGATATTCCTATCGGGCGTGTCCTTTGGGGCGTTCGTGCCCATTATCCGCCCTTCCCTCCTGCATATTGACGAGCCATTTACTGACGAGAGACACAGCTTATCCCTGCCGAGGTCATCAAGTACATTGACGAGCACGGTCTGTATCACGAAGACGACGCCACAACAAATGAGAAGGGGAAGGAGAAGGAGGTGCAATAGGAGTCATACGCATGAGCCCCCACATCCAACGACTTGTAGAAGAGAAAACAAAAAAGAGGAGACGGCCAGACCAAGACGAGAGACAGAGAGAGGCATCTCAAGAGCAGAAAGTAGGGGGTCAACTGGCGTGGATATCAATCAGCGTTTGGGTTTTACGAGACGACATCGTCTTTTTTCATTGGTTTTCTTCATTGTTTTCAGGGCTTAACTAGGTGCATTCGGGCGGGCAATTTCCCCATGAGACATATATATCTATACTCCCACTCCCGGGAACTTCTCCCAGGCTACAAACAGGACCCCTTCTATGGCCGGCTATCGTCTGTGATACCGCAAGGCACTGCTTGTACTATATGGGTGCGCTTGTCATGCAATCGCGTGACGGGGGCGTACCCGAGTGTAGACGGGATGCAGCACCAACGCTACTTGTTGTCCAGCGGCGGGCGTCCTACATCTTTCGGGTTGCTGCGTTGTCCTGATCGATTCCACTGTTAAGGATGTTTTACGAGAAACCGTAGAGGCGCTGGCAAAAGCAGCATGGCAAGCTACACCAACTGTGAGTGCTGGCAGCCCAGAGACCGTCATCACTGTATATATGCCTCCCTGAAGACCTTTCCGCTTACTTGCTTATAACGAACCCCGGACTCATACCGGCGCAATCATCCGGCTGAGATGAGCAGGTAGTAAGTGTTTCACTGGAATGTCTTATCGTGCCGAGGGTCGGCGTTCCTATACTCTTCCCCGCGTGGTGCGCATCCAGAGAGTACACTTCTTGATTGTTGCGCATGTTGCAGTCACCGGGTTAGGCTCTGCATGGTACAGAGTCGTGTCCAGACTAGGCAGCCTAAGACGGTTATGCATAAGATAGAGTCAGGCTTGGAGACGTAGACAAACCTTCGCAGGCCTTATCAGGAGCGCCTTGGGAGGGGTTTTGAGATGGTCTACTCCTTGGGGCTACAACAGACACGGCCCCTACACGCAGGTGCTACTGCGAGTCGTGTAAGTTCAAAGCGGCGGCAGCTGCTTATCCGTCGTCCAGCAATTACCAGACTACGAGCGGGGATATTGTCTTCTTCCGGTGTTCTATTCAGTCGAAGCCTTGGCCCTTGTCTCCGCACTCGTCGCAGTCTCTGATCTTTTGCTTCATCGTTGTAGTTGTCGTTTCTGTATTGGCAGGTGAAGAAAAGCCAATGTATCCCACCATGGCATCTATGATGGAATCGCCGCTGGCGAATGTGCTCGATCAACAGGTTTGCCGGATTAGTATCTGAGAATGAGTTTTACCAGGACACATCCTCTCTTATTCCAATGGAAAGTCCGATATTCTCAATATCATTAGCCCGATTTGATTGCCACCCTATGATAATATGCAGCATAGCTGTCGCTACCACCAGGGTCGACAACAAATGTTCTGTGGTCCGGTTCCGATACAAGTTTACTCCGATATCAGGGCACTTTCTACGGCTCCAGGCAGCTGGTAGGAAGACCAGTCCGTATTCTTGGACTATCAAACCCGACTCAATTACTGAAGTGTAAAGGAATAGACATACCCGAACCGAATAGAGCCCTGGCGATACTTGACAGAACATAGAGCTAAATGGATCAGCTTCAATCTAGAAAGAGACGAAATAATGACAATGTTGGTTTAACGCAAAGCTCAATCTTCAGATGTTTTAGCTACCGTCGATGGATCTTGAGGAAGGAAGTCTTGTTGGATAGGAATGTTCATTGCTCTTTGACATAATCGTATCCTGCGTCGTCTTAAGTTGGGAGGGTCTCAAAAGAGACTGATGTAGGATCCAGAATCAAGGAGAATGAATGCTAGATGATAACATGACCTGCCATAAAGCTGGCGGTCCAACGGACAAAGCAACAGTAGGAATCTTTTGTCTTTCGGGGCCACCCATGATCTCAAATCTTGGGGAAGCATCCTATGGCGAGAGACGAGACTGGTACTGGTGCTTCAAGGAAGCAGGTTCATACAGGTCTAACAGAAAGTATGATAAGCAGGATGAACATGGCAAAGTACCGATCATACTCTGCTCAGATGTATATAAAATAATAGGCTTGAGGAGAATTAACCCTGCATGAGTAGTCAGAATAGAAACCACAGCTAAGCAAACACGGGCCTCAGAAGTGATTGACATCAAGTCTACAAAGCAGTTATACAGAGACATTGATAATAGTGCCAAGACAATTGATGCTAGATGTAACCATAAAATGAGACCGCAATAGCCTGAGTAAATTGTTTTCGCGCTAAACAACACGGATCAAGGACTTCCTAGTCTGAGCCAGTGAATTGGCCGACGAGGATCTCTTTCTGGTCGAAGGAGAAGACATGATCAACAACAACAACAGCCAAAAGAAGTATTAAACAGGTGGTCGAAACCCTAACGAGTACATATACTTGGTATTGTGCCATGCATTTTAATATTCAAGTCAGCATCCTCGAGTACTCGGAGGATCGCGTGAAGGCTGGAGTGAATTAGAAATGAAATTCATTCAACTTTACGACCGTTTCCGTTCCATACTGCTTTAATAAGGTCCACCGCGCTTCGTATTAAGAACGAAAGTAAGACGAAGAGATGTATGGTGTTCTTCAGTTGTTATAATCACACTGTCGGCCAAAACGCTGTGCTACCTCACTTCACACTACATGAGCTTGATGTCAGGTTCGATATATGTGGCACAAGGCTATGCCTGGTAAGATCTATAGTCCACTGGCATATGCAAGGAAGCGCAGCCTTGGCAAATGCTGGTTGATGGAGTTACAGTACAAGGCTGGCAATTGCAAAACCATATCATAGATCACTGTCCTTGGCTCAAGGGCGTGCTCGTTGCCATACCGCTGGATCTCATGCTTCTGTTCCTCGGCCGTGAACAGCTTGAGAGTACGTTAGACTTCATATTATTATCAGCAACTTATTTTGAGGACTAACCTAGAGTATATACTGAGGCGCCTGTGACGACCCCACGACAAGATGTATTGTTGCCTTTTTATCAGGAGCGCATTTTCCCTTACCATAAACAAAAGCGATATTTTGGATCTTGTGGCACAAAATTATAAATTAGGGGTTTTGATGGATGATGGGTACATGCAAACCATGCGAGTGGGAAGTATACGTCAGAAGCTTCTCATGGGCTTGATACGTTAATGAGACGCTGTTGGTTATTCTATGAAGGGGACGGGTGCACGGCGAGATTGTCATGATCTCACAGAGCTTAACATGAGTAATTATATGTATTACAGCCTTTGTTTCCGCTTGACAATAAACTCTTGCTTGCTATTATCACTTCCTTTGTACAAGCTTCACTTCAGTCAGCGTTTAGTTTATTTATAGCAATATTATAGGCTAAGTTGACAGACAGTGACTTTATCTAGTCAAGTAGAAATAAGCTAGTGAAGTCTATGTTCATTACAAAAGGATTAACATATTGTCAATAGACAGCACAAATCTGCATCAACAGACTCTCATGCCTCGGGAGGATGACCTATAAGCATGGGCGGAGTGAGACGAAAGAGCAAGTTACACGTTACGACACTAACATTCTCGTACTCCTTTCCATGTCCTATGCCATGTTGCATTGGTTATCGTCAATCATCTTAAAGCTAGGGACTGTAGACCCAACTACTCAGCCAGTTATAAACTAATACAGTTCACTCAACTCCTAGTATAAGCTTATTTCAGTGGGCATGTAACTTACTGCCCAAAGCCACAAGAATCTGTAGCAAAGCCCAATACTTTTCTACATATCTGTATACTCTGCCCTAAATGACGCTCGAACCAAACTAGTCTCATGTTCACAAGGGCCAGAGTCCAGCCTCATGACGCGGAATGACTCAGAGAAGAACTAGAAGACAATTTTGACCTGTATCTAACGAGTTCTGAACCCCTCCATATGTATCAGTTAGATTGTGAGGGTTTAGATAACACGACGTAGAGGCTGGCAGGTGCGACGATTGGCCGCCATATTCAAGTGAGACCCAAATAGTTTGTAGCCAAGCGTGCTGACTCCGCGACTACATCGTTCAAACCGATTGCCTCTCAGTGCAATAAATCTAATAGTCATCCAACCGAACGCGCTCCGCCGGGCAAGCCAGCGTCAGCGCCAGCGTCAACATCAGCGTCGACGTCACATAATACGCCGTACACGTATGCCACCAGTATGGGTACGAGGAGGGGTGGAGGTGTTGGGACAATTCTACTCCCAACACTCCCACTGTCCCAAAGTCAGTCTTGGAGGGGAGTCACCAATTCAAATTCGAAGGATTTGCGACTTTCGATCGTCCCACAGTTTGCCGTCACCAAGCATCGCTCCCCCCCCTTTCTCGAATTGGGCTCAACATTGCGTTTCCGTCCAGCTCGCATTCTAGAATTCCACATAAACCAGAGACTCATGGGTCAGCGCGCCCAATCCCTCTTTAAACTCAGGAGTTCACTCCGTGGGGGGAAGGTTTGGGTTTCATGGGGATATCGGGTTCCTCGCCGTTCAAGCCTGTCTGTCACACCTCTCAAGAGGGCGGTTCGAAAGCCTATCGATCAGGTGAAATGGTGGCCCCTTCCTTTTTACTCAGGCCAATCGAGATGGTGTGCTCGCCATGAGATGAGTGGCGCCATCATGACTCCATATTTGCATTTCCCCCCTTCGATCCCTCTCACTCAGCATCGTACACCTTCACACACCATCCGATCCCAGTAGTACCGCAGACGTACCGTACCGCCTCGGCTTGGGAAGAACATCGTCATTTTCATCCACCATAGCTCAACAGCTTTTCCCGGCGTCGCACTCGCGCTTAACTCGTCTCAACACCTCAGTTCATCGCGAAACTCTAAACGAAGTCCAGCGCTGCGGGGTCATTCAGGTCTTTGTGTATAAAGTTGCGTTGGAGGTGGGAGCTTCTCATGTTGCTGCGAGGGCAAGCCGGAATATGCGCAGACAAAGGTCCTCACCCTTGTCTGGATTCAGATAGTATGGGGTGTCCAAAACACAGCCAATGGTGTCGACTACCGCCGCTGCAGAATCACAGGAAGCTTCCCACCTGCATCACTACCACTTGTCAACTGTACAAGTACTTGGGTTACTCGTTTTGACGAGCGGAAACACATATCCACGGCTTCGGTTGGTTCCACCATCTGCTTGGGGGGGGAAATAACACTTTCAATGTCACCAGTACAACTGGGACGACAGGAAAGAATGCACGATAGAGTTGGTAGAGTGCTTTCTCGGAAGCTGAGTCAAGCTTTCGCCTGCGTGCTACACAGCGTTGTTGCTTTCAAGGTTTCCCATCGCGAACCGGGCATTTCCCAGGTCTAGGTGCCGGGGTCATATAGCGATGTTCCCGGTTCCCAGCGCCTTGACTACCAATAAATAGGCTTTCGTCACCTGCAGCACGGATGAGGGGTCTGTATCGAGTTGTGTTGTGTTGTGTTGGGAATGGGCACATTTACCAAGGAAGTAGGTGGTAGCGAATCCTCCAATGTGGCCCCATGCGTCCAACAATCCCACGTGGATCATCGTAACTGCAACTGACATTTTTTATACTCTTTCCCCCCCTCTTCCGTTATCCGTTTTCGGTCTCCATTTGCCGCCCCCACAAATTCGCAAAGCCAAGACGGGTTCCCGTGAGTGAACACGCCTAATTCCCGAGGCGCTATCCGTAACGAGATTCGAAATTTCCTTCCCAATGATGCAAATCTTTCTTGCCCACACGCTCGGGGAGGGGGAGCCTGGATGACCGCCGAGAGTTGAACCGGACGGGGGCTGGGAGGATTCGGTGGCGGGTTGAGGTTGTTAGCCGCCAACGTGGCCAGGAACCGCAACCCCGGAAAGCCGAGAGTAGGTCCGAAGATGACGACCACAGTACGGATATGGCAGAGAACTCGGGGACGAGCGGGGCCATGCGCGGCAGGCGTACGGTACACGACATCACTCGGGAGGGGGGGAGGGGCTGGGACGTCCTGTTGGCGGGCGCGAGAGTCAAGCCGCTGTAAAATCAAAATTTTCATCACGTTGTGGCCCAAAGGAGCGGCCGCGTAAAAGCCGAGCAAGACGCACACGGCGTCACGGCACCGGATGGCGAAGAGTCTGTGACGCCCTCGTCGCGAATCCACCGCGTTCGCTGGACAGCAGGCTGGGACGTTTATTCCAGGGGAGTAAAGAAACATGAAGTGATTGCGCGTCAAAGGTTGTGAAAAGTCACCGTCCGGTCTCATCTGATTCTTTCCGTGGCCCGGGCGTTCATGCCGTCCAGGAAAGGGTGTTGCCATGTCTGCATGCTCTGTTTGCCCTGGGTCCTACCTAGGAGTCTAGATATTTATCTAACGAACACAATGACGAAGGGGAGGAGGGGAAGCTACCTGGCTGCCTTTCTCGGGTGCTGGTGTTGGAGATGGATTGAGAGAGATTATCCGTATGAGCGTGTGATCAGGGGACCTTCGTTGCACAACTGGGGGGAAGGGGGCGAGTAATGATATTACTCACTGGAACGAGACATTGTACATACGGCACAATGCAGGCAAGAAGCCCGGCACGGAGCGGCCACGGCCACGGCCACGATCCCACCGCTAGACTGACGTTGCCCGTAGGATTTCCCGAGCTTCTCCCCGGCTTGGGGGGCGGGGCACGAGGTCACGATGCCATGAGACATCAAGGCCGAGAGGAGGACACTGTGTAATAAGGAGGTTCCTCCCTCAGGGCCCCCGTATGAGCAGAGACGCGCTGTGCCTGATATTCCTGCTGGCGATATGTGAGGATGTCTCGAGATGGGGGGGGGGGGGGGGGGGTGTGACCGGCATGTTCGTCCTCCACCGGTCCAAACTCCTGCAGAAAATAGCACTGACAATCCCTGGTTTGATGACGATCCCTCCCCATGCTGGAAATGCCCATTGGTTGGAGGGGACGCACCGGCTGAGTCGGGTCGGTCTTTATTATGGGATCGTCGTCTTGCTGCCCGCGAGCGCTAGGCACCGCCGATCGCTTGTTGTCATTGCAATCCTGTAAGGGATGGTGGAGGGGGGGAGAGGAGGAGAGACTGGTTTGGCAAAGGGGTAGATATTCTTGGGTCGTCGAGACAAGGAACGCGTAGAAACACTGTACGAACAGAACAGGCAGGCGGATTTTTCGCAAGACGTTCCCAAGGATGGAGGAAAGCTTCGGGGGGTTGTTGGGCATTTGCGAAATGCCATTTTCACATTCCTGCTTTGTCCAAGGGTTGCACCGGGTGGCTTGCGGGACGTTGAGAATGGGATGCATCCTTGTTTCTACTGGTTTCTGGAATCCGGGTAGCTGAGCACATGGGAAGGGGAAAAGTGCGGAATGTTGCCTGCCGGGGAATGCTGGACGAGGGTAGCAACATGGGCAGCTTGACGGTCAGACAAAAGGTGGAAAAAAATAAAAAAAGACTGGATGCTTTGTGAGAAGAGTCAAGAATGGAACGGGACGGGCACCGCCCGGAGCTTGTGTGTGATGGACAAGTGGGTTGAGGTTTTGGGGTGGAGATGGTCGTTGATCCAACCATTTGCCAGTTGGCGACCCCATCGCCAGCACATACAGGTACAGTACGTGTAGGAATGCCCATATTTCATGGGACGTAATGTAATAATGATGGTCACCTGCCCGCTCACCCCGTCTCCAGCACACACGTCTTGGCTGTTCCGGACGCGAACAGAGGCATCGGAAAACGGCGATCTGCCTCTTGCTGTCGACGCCGCCTTAGCAAACGGACAAGATCTGCTTCTAACCTGGAGGCGCGAGGGAGAGAGTAGCGGCAGAC
>JASUDE010000596.1:539-26652 GCA_034509685.1 Colletotrichum cereale | reverse complement strand
CAAGTCACTCAATTAATCAATTATCTCCAGAGAAATAGTCAAATAGTCAAATATGGGGCCGAATTTGCTTTGATTGCTTTGAGAGCACCGCTGGTGTATAGTACTATCTAGTTTTCAAAAATCTCTAAAAGCTGAAGACAGGTTTAACAACTGTATGTATCTTACCTTAGACTATATTAAGGCTTTCAGATGGTTTCTATAACTCTGATTCCTAATGTCTCTATATCTACTATGAGAATATCTAATATGGTGGCTTTACTTAGTAAATCACTAACATGTAGTAATTAAGACACGTCTAACCTGCCTGGTCACAATCAATATGTTTGAAAGTAATAGTCTTAATGTAAAGAATTGAATTTCTTGCCAGTTTCCTGTAATGTGATGCAGAGGTATACTGTGGCGCATGACATATTTTTTTTTTGATCCAAGGGAAATTTCAAGCTTGCAAACCAACTACCTTTGGATGATTTATCCTTCCGTTTTCATTAACCATAAAAACGACAACATTTTAGATGGGCGAGCCAGTAGAATTCTGAGCAGGTATGACTTGTTGAGACACACTCTGAGAGCCGACTTCATTAAGTGCCCATATGTAGCAAAATATTTGATGTTTCAGCCGTGTGGTAAGCTCTCTGTACCATTGAGGATAGGACCAAGGGATTTGTGTTACACATCCCGGACAAGATGGATGACATCTTGACAAATGCCTCTCTGACATAGTTGGCATGGGGGGTAAGGGGGTAAGCCTATGTTCCACTATAGATTGCGTTCGCTTAAGTCCTGGCTCTGACAGTAGTAACTGATCTCGCGCCCGAAGTTCGCTCTAACAAGGATTAGGCTCTCGTCCGCAACACCCTGTGTAGGTCCATTCCTGAAGAGAGTTCTAGGCAGTGCTCGTTAACCTTGCAAAGATGATGGGTTACTGAGACCTCACATTCTAAGCATGAACAGTTTCGGTCACCTGTAGCCAGTTAGCTTATTGCCTAGTTGAATATATTAGGCCTGCAAAGGACAGACATTGTACTTTGCGGGCACGATAACGATCACAGGCACATCTGCGACGAGTCATATCTTTACGCATCCTCTCAGCCATTGGCGACGCCCTAACTAGAATTCCGGCGGACTGACTTGCTCTGATTTGGTTGAAGTTGTCGCCGTACCAAGAGACTCAATTGAGAGGCAGTCTGTAGCAGTGGGTACCCGGGAGCCAATAGATTTGCGTTGAGGACCAAGATGTTAAGAAAACGATCTCAGCAAGCGAAGCTGCCACCTGTATCCATAGGTCGATCGACGTAGAGGCTAAAGACAATAAACGCGTGGTGTTATAGTTCTTTACCTTGCGATGATCGTGGTCCAGGGTGAATAGGTCCAATCGGTTTGATAGACGGGTTCCGAGCAAAAAGGAGTGGAGGGTCAACCGGGCTTTCAACCTATTTGTGATCTCGTCCAATATTCCAACAGGATACTCAGTGAAGTTGATGATTAAATATGCAAGACACTGAGTCATACAGCTAAGTCTTATTGCTCACAAGAGGTTCTGTGATTGCAGCAAAGAGTATGCACAACCCAAACAATCAAAAGTATATATTTCCTTCTTCTGCGTGATTGTCTCCTTGCCAACTTAGATAGGGCTTACTTCTCCACACTGCAAATCGCGATGATGCAATTCGTTCCTGGTCTCCTGCTGGGATACGATAACCTTCCTAAAAGATCGTTCGTTTTTGATGACAAAGGTGTCGCAACATGCAGCGATACCCATCAATATTGACAGCTACCTGAGTGCCCAGAAATTGTAGGCCGGTTAGCCTGTTGGCTATGGGTCCCCTCATCCGACGTGCTATGAGTGTTAACGTCCCCGTCTCCTCACTGAGGCTGCCGTAAAGGGGATATGCATAAAGCCGAAATAAACATAAAGACCATTGAAAAGTATTTCGGCTTGGCCATGATGCAAGCGGAATGCTCAAGTATACTTGTGGGGCCGGGTATACCAGTATCGTGATGGTTGTTAACTTATTGACGGGAACCTTAACCACTATTTTGATAAGATTCGTGCCAGAGAATA
Source organism: Colletotrichum cereale (assembly GCA_034509685.1). NCBI lineage: Eukaryota > Fungi > Ascomycota > Sordariomycetes > Glomerellales > Glomerellaceae > Colletotrichum > Colletotrichum cereale. The sequence goes on along the minus strand of JASUDE010000596.1, from coordinate 24,590 downwards.
TGTCAATATCTGCTGAAGCTGCTGAAGCTGTGAAGCTATTCGACCGTCGCGCCGCCAAGTCGGCAATAAGTATCAAAACGACCTCTGTCATAAAGACCCTGCAGTCCGGCGTATGAAACCAGATGATAGGAGGCAAAGTAGAGGCAACTAAGCGATGTAGATAAAGATGCTGTAGGAAAAGCGCTGGATGATCGAAGAGGGTGTGGCGCTCAGAAGTGGTTATTTCTGTATAGGTATATGTCACCTTATAATATCAGACTTCCCTATTTTAGGTGTTAATATCTATTTCAATTATGCCACTAATATTTATCCCCTGTATTAACCTATTACAGCTAGGCGGGCCCTACGCCTGCCTATGTGTCTAGTGTCTACACTTCAACAGTAACATTCTATAACATTTCGTCACGTTTGACAGTAACTATCCTCACTTCCAGAAGTCATGCATAGTCTTTGGCGCAGAATATATATGCTATTGGAGTTCCCTATTTTGAGGAGGAAATCTATCCTAAAAATAATGCTGACATTTGTCTGTCCCCATGCTACATATGGCCTAGCGGCGCACGCCCATTACCCACAGTTCAACACTGCCTAGCTGCTAGCTTCTTTTGTTACAAAACAATTTCCGCCGGAGTCGCCGAACCTTTAGTACTGGGAAGCGTGCCCCACTGCATTGTTTCTACGACTTTAGATTGCTGTCTAAAATTACGAAGTTATATTTCTGCTTACGCATGGTGCTATTAATTAGATATCTTGGTACTCATTTAGAAGTGGTTTCTGTCTTCGACCAGTATTTAACATACGAGGCTCTCTCTAGCCTCCTGACTACAAGAATCTTTACACCTGTCTTACTTATTCCAATTGTTAAAATATAATTTTTATAGAAGATGACACACTTCAGCTTTTTACTTTGCTACACCCTTATATGTGGTCTGTTCTCTACTATATGTTTAGCTGATACACAAAAAAGGTACGTTTTGCTACATAGTCTTGCTTGTACTATGATCTACTTTTAGCTAATACAGCACGCAGTTTTCGCCTTCGAGGCCGTACCTTTGAAGATCTTCCTGGCTTTGAACTTGTGGACCCTGAGCCTTGTGAATACCACTGTGGAAAGGGAATAGCGGGTCCATGCTCATACAGTTTGGATAATCAATTCAACATATACTACTGTACAGATGCACCTCCTCCCTCTTATTCAGCTAAGAAGTATGATTATCTAGCAAAGGCTGCTGATAGGGCTGGGGTTAAGCTCTCACCTGAGACCTATTATTATTTTAGGTCTTGTACTAAGTCTCCTACACCCGAATACGACCTTGGCACACGCTGGACTATGGAGCACACAGGGGGCTGTAACCATATTGCCCTTATTATTGGCAAGACGTCCTCAGACAACAAAGAAATGGAGGTAACTTATGTTACCTCTTATAGGAGTCCTGAAGGAGGTTGGTTTGTAGGAGTAGCAGATTGGCTTGGGCCCGGGGAACATCAATCGTAAGTTATATAGCTTTATTAACTAATTTCATGTCTTTAGAGGGGATAAAAAGATCTTTGTAACTAATACTTTTCTACCCCTAGGGCCTCCTATGGTGGTATTGTTCCACCAGAAAAAGCACAGATAAGTATTATTCTATCCGAAGGTACTACTACTCTTTCATCTTCTAAAAGACTACATGCTTAACAATATCTATATAGCTGCAGACTGGAACAAACGCTCAGAAGGGCGATTCGACACTGAGTATAACTGCTTAACGTTATATAACGACATAATTAGAATTTTTCAAATAAGTAATGGGCTAAAGGAGGTTGAAGTAACGTAGGGCCGAAGTGGAGTTTACTAAGCTATATATAAGATGTTTCGAGGATACCTAGAAGGGACATATTTCAGCTTTATTACTATCTATGTTGTTAATCGCCTATCACTCTGCTGTATGATCCCTTTCTTACATGGAGTTTACCGTGTGGTGCTAGAAGTGTTACTACCCTACTTTTCACCTTACACTAGCATTTTCAGTGTGGTGCGCCATTCCATTCTACAGACACAAAGCTGACCTCTGCGTGCGCATTGAGCTGGACGATCTCTTCGCAACAGCCATGAGCGCCCTTCGCCATCAGGACCATCTAGCGCGGCTCTCCGTCAATCATACAGACTACAAGCCCCTCCAGACGCGTCCTATCATTCTTGGCATGAAGACAAGAAGTACGGTGAGGACATGAGGAGCACAGAGGCCTAACTCATGATGTAGAACGCCGCGCAGTGGCGTCTTTTGCGACGCTTCCTGGAGCGTGCAGAACCTCAAATGCCGCTGCATGAGTTTATTCCTGGCATCATCATCTGGGGCCACGAGTAGACCTCTGTCGCTGATATCACAGACAACAACACCGCTGTAGGTGTTCCTGCTTCCTGGTCTTCTTCGAGACATCTAGGCTAAATTGAGGTACAGACTCTGTGGACAGGCTAGGTCATCGCCTCAACAACCAGGACCCTCGGAGTCTTTCATATTGTGTACGTTCTGCAACACTTAAAAAGTGGATTGAGGAGATAAACTGGTCGTGGTACCAAGAGGCCGTCCTTCGGCCCCCTATAAATGATAAAGGCCCTGATGGGTCATGAAGTAATGCAACCACAAGGTATATGGAGCTGGATCACATATGCAGAAACCTTTGAAAGATGGATCACCAACTGACATGGAAGACGGCCTAGTCTGGAAATCGCCAGCTGCAGAATATTAACACAAACGAGGAAGTCAGTAAACGTTTTGTGGCTGGCCAAGACCCTTGAATCTATAACCAAGAAATCGTAAACAACTGGTTGGACTCTACCACCTGTCCCTGGTTGCCTCCTGGACGTGAGTTTTCGGTGCACCTGACGTGCGCGTCGTGTTGCGCAACGTGGATGGGCGCAGGGTGGGTATAAAGTAGATGGAAGTTGCTAGATTGAAGTAGCAGAAGAGTCAAAGCGGGCGGCAAAAAGACGTCAGCCACCTGAGGTGGCTGGGGGTCGTTGCAGGTTTCTCCCGGGATTACTGTTTCCACAAGCCCCTATGTTTGGTTACGTAAGTAGCTTACCGTCCTCAGTAGTAGACAGGCGCGGCATTCGAATTCCTCAACTCCAACCTGATAGCCTTCACTCTATCATTCCATCATTCGCTTGTCTTGGCAATTCCTACTCTAGCGAAGAGTTCACCACTTTTTATCTCCACGTCCGCCATTTTACTGCTTCCTCTCTTCGCTTTTCGCTTCTCAACGCTAAATCTGCCTCACCTTCAATACTAACATCCGAGCCCTTGTCTGCTTGAGTCCTGAACGTCCCAGAAAAAGTGTCCATAAAGGGCGGCATCGTATACTCCTAGACAATGGCCCTTATATCATCCAGTTGGTTGCCTGTACATAGTATGCAGGGGTAGCTTAAAAGTGGGCACGTATATTGACCTATAGAAGCCTTCCCTAGTCAATTGGACCTGATTATCGGATAGGTCGAGATTATAAGGAAAATCTTTTATGCAACATACCTATTCGTAACACTCCTTCCTGAGTACAGAGTGGCAGGGCACTGCCCCCTCTAATGTCACGCCTACAGCTGGTATGATTAGGATAGGACGCGACTTGTATGCCTTTCTCTACATAAAGATGTCTCATCTTGCCACTTGATACACCCTTTACTTAGTACCTCTCGCATACCAACCTTGACTTTCGTTCATTCTGTGTCCTACACCTTCGTTTATTATATGTAAACTTACCTTGTTACATAACTGCATTCATTTATACTAGCCCTTTTTTACTTTATAAAGGCATCATGAAGACTGCTGCATTTGGCATATTTATTACTGTTACTGCGTAGGTTACATAAATATAGGTTAGGGCTAAAAATTCTAACCAGACTCTGTTAGTGCACAGTTATTGCGAACTTATAACTGCCAATGTCTTAACAGTCTAGGGGAGCCTTAAGACATGTCGCACGACGATTCCTTATGCACTGCGTCAGCTAGCGGGAAACTTGACGGCCCTACATACGCTAGCATTAAAAACCCGTATTATAAAGAGGATGGATATTGCGACTTCCTGTTCCCTAAAGGAACAACCAAGGGCAACTGTACTGTAGTTACGTCTTCACCTGTACCAGCTAAGCCTCCAACCTTTGTTGCATCAGCCTTTAGTATATCCTGCGGGGGAACTACTGACGACCCACATCTTACCTGCACGTATGTTTATTATTCGAATTACTGCTCTATTCCTAAACTGACCGATAGTTTAGGACTCAGACCACCCTAGTGTATAATAGCGACCCTAGCACTATTACCGGTTGCATGTTTGGAGCAGGAGCTGCAGGCCTTGGGTTTCCGTCGTTCAGTGCTAGTAACTCGATATACTGCTCTGTGTTAGACGCTACTTGGGGTGTTAGCCCTACTAGTGAGGGGCTTCTGCTCTCTGTTATGCAGTCAAACCAAGACAGAAGTGTTATAAACGGCACACATCTGATCCCTAACTCTGATTTGAAGAACACTACCGCAGACGGACGCATCACTGTGGAGTATATTGGGCCTCAACAGTTTACCCTCGACATGCATATATAGTGTCATGGAATAGGTCTGTTACGGCGCTGAGCACATGCGAAGGGACCAGTACACACACACCTAATAGTTATTTGAATTGTGTTGGAACAGCACTTCCAACGTGATTGTACAAAGACAAGGACAAGCGAGATCATGACTAGCTGTAGGCTATCATGACTGACAACGCGCGCTCGTACAAACCTTATGGCTGAACCTGGCACGTAAAGCCGAGATTTGTTGTCCGTATAAGTCAGGTACTCTAGGTATAAAGCACACATACAGAAGATGATATCTTATACTTAGAAGATAATTACAGAATAACATTTTCTTAGTCTACCCTATCTTTAAATCCTATATAATCGTATATAGATTTCTCCCTGTGTACACAGAGAAAGTCTATTTGACAAACTGACTATTTTGTCCCCTTAAAGTAGATATCTCTGCAATAACAACAAGGTCCCTATTTCCGTACTGTTTGAATCTGTCATGCTTTATACTGATAATGAAACGCTTGATAATTAAAACTAGTAGGAAGTAGCTCTACCCTACTTACTGAGTGGCTGGTGTCTATGAAAGTGTCTTGCTAGAGTTATGCTATACCGCTGTAGTGAGCTCCGTTGTCTCCCTTGGCGTTTGACCTGGCGATCTGCCCCCTCTTTCCAATCCACTTTTAGTAGCTGGCACTACTTCTGTTGGTAATGTACAGGTATATCTGCGTCTCGGCCGTCCGTGCCGCGCCTAGTCTCGGTTGAAAAGATGCAATAAGGTTAAGATAGTAATGGTAGGACACGTGGCCTTCTTTTGTCCCGGTACTGCCCGCAAAGGACTTCTGCGTGTCGCACAGAGCTAGAGGACCTCAGAAAGAACTTCCGTGCTGAGATTAATGGGCGAACCGCTATGATTCGACCGTCAAAACTTGCCGGTTTGAGTAGGAGGAGGCTCTGCATACGCGCCCTTGGAGTTTCTTTGGTCGACCATAGAGTTCCGCGTGAGGCAGAGTCGGCCCATATTGGTTAGGTCGTGAACCGAGCTTTCCTGGCTGTGCTCCTGGCACTTAGCTTCTGAAGGAGATGCTGGACAGGCAAAGTCGTTAACGTTTTGCCTGTGATAGAGAAAGCCTGGGAAGACGCATGGGATTTGCCATCGTCCTGCCGGTCCGCCATGGTTCTGTTGGTACGATAAAACAGCAAGCTGGGGATATCCTTGCTGTCGACATTGAGCCACTGGAAGGGATCAGTGTTCGATGATGACAAATGGACTATGTTTGTGACGTTGACTTGTAGCATGTATAGTCTTCATTTAATCTGGCGTGGTCGATATTATATAAGAGAACAGCTAGTCTAGCATTTCTTCTGTCCTGAACACCAAGCTTCAGGCCCCAGCTATGTAGTGACACTTTTGTCGATGATGAACACGGCTAGAAACCCGTCTTATGGTGACTCTGAGTACCTTAGGGTCTCAAGATCATAGGATTCCTGGGTAACCCTATCTTGGTGAGAAAGGCATGCGATACACTTGCAAGGAGCTGACGACACAGACACGGTACGTCCGAACTTTTATCATAGGGTTGTTGGGGGGGAATATATCCCACGCATGTCCTGGCCTCGGGTTTGGGCTCATGTAGAACGCTTGTCACCGGATAATTGTCGCCATAAGTAGTCAGATACGACCTCGAACATCCAGTCAGTCACTCAGCGCAGCCCACCTGGCCTCGTGACTTTCCAGGAGCTCAGATCTCTGCATGTGATGCGGTACCTGTATCTAATGCGCTTGATGTATCCTTGACAGCATCGTGATCCTCAGCTTTAATTCTTCTCCTAGACAACAAGGGTTCTCTCTGACTTCGTGTTAATACAGCTAAGCTTTGTGCCATGTTTTGGCTCAAGCACATACTTGACGTTGTTCCCTCGGCTGGAAAACCCGCGGCTCGGAAGTCACGAAATTATCCCTAGCCTACCCTATGAACTGTCCAGAAGGACAGATAGGTCACTTATGATGTGAATGATCATGAATTCGTCAGTATCAGGACGTGCCAGTGCACGTCGAAGGAGCCAGAGGGGTCACCATTTTTCGACAGCCTCTCCACTTGCACCGCTCCTGTGCCGACTTGCCGAGTAAACTCAGTGCCTAAACACAGGCTACTTTGGGTAACGCACGCGACCGCGCATGTCTCTGCACCGCTCGCTGGTACCAATATAAGCTTCGAGGCAACGGCCACCAGAATGTGCAAAGCAATAATGTAAATCGACAACCGGCGCTTTGTGTTCTACGGTAGTCCAATATGTAGCTTAAGCCCGCACGGTCCGTTATTAGACCCAGAATCATACGAGAGGCTCAGCCTTACAGTGCAGACATCTGGATAGCGAGACTGCGTGTCGTTGGCGGAGTTGGCGGCGCGGGTGTCGATCATGGGCTGGAAGGTGTCGCCGGTGAAGTATGTCTGGAAAGAAGGGACTTCGCTACTGAGCGGCCTAGATTCGTGACTGGGATCCCCTATAGGGTTGGCGATGAAGGATGAATGTCCCTTACCGAATGAGTGGATGGACCAGGGGCATGGACACTTGCAGGATGATGGCGCAAAAAGTGAAGTAAGGTTGTGGTTTTCGTGCTCCTGGTGGACGAGCGGCCAAATCGGGTCTTCAATGCCGCGACAGCTGCCCGGGAGGGTCATCGATAGACGGCTTGATGCGTGCCAGGGAGTCGAGAGTGGATTCGGAGATGAAGCTGCGTCAGGGGCGACTTTAGAGTAAAATAGTCCATTATACCAGTCACAGTTCTAAGCGCGCGACAGTCAGGTTTGGAGGCCATATTGAAGGGAGCGATGATGCTGGCGTAGTTCACATGATAGGTCTGCGAATACTGTGAATCCTATTCGGGGATATCCGATATAAGAAATAAGTCACTAGGTATTGGTATGTATGTCAGATTATCCTAGCGCTTAATGTCCTGTTCTGGAAATCCTGCGGCAAACGATGGCGGTTCGTGTCGGCTTTCCGTTGGCTGTGGGCACCACCAGACTGAACTGTGTTTTGATCGACTGAGAACCCACCATGGTTCAGCGCATGGTTAGGGCAGGACAGTCGGAACAGCACAATACACGCCATTATCGCCGCGTTGATAAAAGCGCGTACTTCAGACATGGTTACATTAATCGTGTCCTAATCGCTTCCTTCATTAGTATACTAGCTACGAATTATGCTGGACGTATCTAGGAACACCCCTTTGTGGGTTGGCCCAAAGCAACAATTAGCGGGCTTTGGCCAAGCGTGTTCCAAAGCCTTACCATTATTGCCGTCCGCTGCAGTGCTACCGCCAGCAGTCGCTGGTACTGGATGCTTGAGGTTATGTTCTGTGTGTACTTCTAAAAGTGGACCACCAAAGCAACAAAGCCTATATTACATCCTATCTATTGGCAAGAAGGTTATTCTGGTGGTTCCCAAGACAAGAGAAAAACGGGTAGCTTTCTTACAGTTGGGACTAATGTTGCACTGTACCCCATTACAAGACGTTTCATCCAAACTTTGAAGCCCCTTCACGAAAGGTACAGCCCCCATTAGGCTCAGTCCATCTCAGGTCATGAAACTTAGCGTCGGTTCAAGTTGCCAGAGGATCAGGGTGATTTCCATGAGTGGATTCGACGTGGGGGGACTGTGTCGGGTAATCTGTGTAGCGTACCAGGTAAGATCACGGCTCTGTGGGGAACAGGTGCCACAGCCACAGCTCATGGTCCAGCCTTCCACGTGACCTCCAACCCTGGCCCAGCGCCCGCAAAGACCTTGTCAGTCCAAGCGTACGGAGTCCTGCAGGAGCTTTCTTACCTCTTCACCTACAAGTCCACTCGAATGCGCGGCTGTGTATGAACCAGCGAAGAATCTGGTGTCATAATAACTGATAAGTCACCGAAATGTGAACATCTAAGTGTGGCTGTGTCTCGAACTCCAGCCTTGCTAGCAATTGCCCCTAGAGCAGCATTTAGAAAAGATGTCAGATTTACAGTTGTCCAGTAAGTGAACCCTGTCTGACCCCCCTGTCGAAGGAGATGCATTGATCGTCGAGAGGGGCTCCATACCAATCTATCTGAAAAAATACCTAAAACAGATGGTGACTCTAGGGCTTTACTTTCTCCTACCTCTACATAGTACAATACTACTGACATCAGCGGTAATTAGCTCAGGCCCAATCAGGCCTGTACTTGTGGAATGTGAAACCTGACAGAGACGCTCGCCTAAAAGATTCTAGCGCGGGCTGTCGTCTGATGCCTTCAAGTGGTAACGCCAGTGAAGGGTTCGCTTCAACACCCCACATAGGTCCACCCCACTTGCCCAATCCACTCGGTCTACGAGACAATACGCTCAATGGCGCGGAGTTGCCGGGGTCGCTCTAGGGCTCCCTGGAGAGGTAAAATGAAGGGTGCGGTCTGCATCCAAGGTTGGATCTCCTAAGGTTGGATCTCCCAAGGTTAATCGCTGATGTTTCGTCGCAAGGGGAGCCGGCCGCCCCCTGCGTAAACGGACACACTAGCATCGTGTGAGAACTGCTTTGTAACCGCAATTTCGTAGGTTGTGTAACAGGGGCATCAAACTCAGGATTCCCCTTAAAGTGTGTGCTTCTGTTGCTCACCATAAAAGCCTTAAGAGGCGCCAAGCCAACCTACAAGAAACTCGCATTACCACATTCTCTTCATTCACTCGCCTTCCCGGTATTCTTTTTCTATTCTCTTCTTGATATTTATTACCCTGGCGGTAACTATAGTACACTCTTTTATCCCTTAAGAGTCCTGTTACACCCTCGACATCATGATGCTCAAGTCGCTCTTTGTTTATGTTGCCGTTCTGGCGCTCTCCGCCGTCCAGGTTGCTGCACATACCGCCATCAACCCGGTCTTGGGAGTCAGTGGTACTGCTGCTCGCGCAGACGTCAAAAAGCCATCTAACAACGCACCCTGTGGAGACGGTGTAAACATTGCGTCAGCCATTGGTAAATCGACCCCGGTTAAGGCCGATGCCTCGGGCTCCTTCACTGTCGATGTCGAGGACTTCAACGGGTCCGTAAACTTTACCCTTAGCTATCGTTAGGGTAACACTAATACGCATTTTCAGTGGCAAAGATGGTTCGCGTCAGGTTACTATGAAGGTAAACGCTGCCGGAGACGGCAAAACCTTTGTGGCTGGTACCGTGTCGGCCAACGGCCAGCTGGTGAGTTTCTCCCCTACAGTCACACGGCGGGATGTTTGGCAGTCCTAACAAAATCGGCAATAGGCCCCAAAAACCACAGGAACCGAGAAGGTGACCGCCTCACTCCCGGCCGGTACGAAGTGCAGCGGTGGAGCATCAGGAGACCTATGCATTGCATCCTTCGTAACGGCTGGTGGATTTGGCAACTGCGTTGTTGTGCAACAGGCAGGCGGCGGAGGTGGTGCTGCAGGTAAGACGATCAACCTGATTGGGCCTGATCTGACAGAAGCTAACCATCTCTTCAGATGCCAATGCCACAACCAAGAACAATGCTAAAGGAGGTAAAAACACCAAACGTGCTCATGCTTTCCAGGCGTAACCGCTTCTAGAAATGGAAGCTGTCAATAGGAACGGGGAATGGGACAAGAGCATTGAGTCCGAAGACAATGCTATAAGCAGCAGAGTTGTAACCCATTATCTAGGTTCTATAGGCGTTCGCAAAGCAGATAATTGACATCACTACCCAAAGCAAGTAAGGAAGTGACTCTAGCATGTTCGTTAGAGATATCAAACATTTTGATGGGAAATGTTCATGGTGTGGTAGAGGAGATAGGCTTGGGGAAGAAGAAAAAACAAGGTGCTGGCAGCGAATGCTGAATGAATAGGTATAGTTTAGGTTAGGATTAGGAAAAATAGTGTAAACTTAAATATCTATAGGTAAATAAATACAAATATTAGTATAGGCATAAAGCTCTATAGGCTATATTATTACGTTTATATAGAACTATAAAAGATTATTAATAAGTAAAAAGGTTTTATACTTACGTTTTTATATAAACGTAAGAGTTTATTACTTTCTTACTATACTAAGTGTAAATAGTTTATAAGATAAGTATACTCTTTATAATATTAAACTATATTATTTTTTTATTATTTTCTAAAGTATATTAGTTTATAATATAAAGATATCTTATATACTAACGTATATTATTTATACTATTAAGCTAAGTACTATAAGCTAAAGTATATTATTTATACTATTAGGCTTAATACTATAGACTAAAGTACGTTAGTTTATATTATAAAAACTTCTTATATACTAAAGTATATCGTTTTATAATATAAAGCTATATACTTTAAGCTAATATATATTATTTATACTATTTAGCTAACTACTATAAACTAAAGTACGTTATTTATACTATTAAGCTAAATACTATAAACTAAAGTATATAGTTTATATAATAAAGACTTCTTATAAACTAACGTATATTATTTGAAATACTAAGCTAAATACTATATACTAAAGTACATTACTTAATACTATTAAGCTATATATACTAAAGTATATTAGTATATAGTTACAAAAGTATTACTACTATAAAAATAAATATACTATTTTATCCTTCTAGATTAGTTAACTTTAACTTAGTACTTATATATAAAACCTTAGTATAGAAGTAAGTATAGAAAGGAATAATATAATATATCTATAAGATAAAAGAGAAGCTAGAAGGGGAAGTAGGTATCCTATATAAAGATATTATTTAGGCTGCCTACCCCTAAGTGTTACAATTAGGTATCCTTTATTAGTATTATTTACTATAGGGACGTTAAGGCTTAATACTTAGTTATAGTAATTTAGGTCTTACTAGTCTATTAGTAATCTTACTAGTTAAAGTATATAGTAATTAATTATATATCTAATAAAGGTTAATAGCTTAAGTGTTTAGATATAACTAAAGAATAAATAAAAGCTTCTTATATTAAAATAATGTAAAAGTTATAAAGTTAATTACTAAAAAGCTATAGGAGTCTATCCTTAAGTGCTTCTAAGTCTATCCTATATACAGGTCCTAATTCTACTTATCTTAGCTATAATAAGTAGTCTTTATTAGTAGTAAGTACTTATTACTAAGGATAAGCGCTTATTACTAAGAGGTAACACTTATTATATAATCTTATCTTTATATAACTTATATTATAGTTCTATTATATCTAAGGAGTTATCTATCTAGCCTATTCTTTCATTTATATAAATATAATAATACTTACGCCTTACTTAGTCTACTATAAGGCGTTATTACCTATAACTTATTAGGTTGTAATATTAGGTCTCCTCTCTAATAATCTTATCCTTAAGATTATTACTCTAATGCTTAGTATTCCTAAACCCACCGGGTTTAACAGGTTTATCCCTAATACCTACTATAGCTATTAGCTATAGTTTAGCTGTAGTATCTACTATAGCTAATAGTATATTTTACTACCTATCTAACTAGGCAGCCTATAATAGTTACACTTCTTAGTTATATATAATTAAACTAAAACCCCTTATTTATTACTTACCTATTAATACGTATAGTTAACTATATTATAATCCTTTTATAATATACCTATACTAATTAGTAGTAGTTAATTTTATAGTAACTACTACTATAATTTACTATAGATTAGTAAGGATTTACTAAAAGAGACAATTTAACTAGAAGAAACGCCTAAAAAGAGTTATACTATAGATAGAGAGTACGTAATAAAACCACTTATAGATATAACTTATAATTATTTTATACTACTTACTAAGAAGACCCCTTATTACTTAATATAGTAGTAGAGAGTCTAATTAGCTAATTTAAAGTATATAAGTAACTTACCCCTTTAGTAAGTAGAGAAGACGCTAAGAATATATAGCTATTTTATACCTCTTAATAACTTTATTACTTTATAAGAAGTTAATTTTAAACTATAAAAAACACCTTAATTTATATACTATTAGATAATTTAACCTTTATATAGTTACTAAAAAGTAACCTATAAGTAAAGTTAAAAATAATAAAAACCTTATATAATAACTTTACTTTGAGTATAATATATATAATAATATTAAAAGCTTTTTTATTAAAATCCTTAGTAAAGGATAAATTCCTTATAAGATTACTATTAAATATATTACTACTAAGTAATAAAAAGTCTAAAGTAAAAGAAGTATTAGTAAGAATTATAAAATCCTAGTTAAAAGTAAGAAAAATAGTATAAATCTCCTTAAAACCTATACTATAGACTATAAACCTAAAAGCTATATTTTAGATATAAAAGAAACTTACTTACTATATTAATAAATAACTATAAGGTATTATATAGATTAATAAAATACCTAATAACCTCTAAAGTAATAACTATAGAAAAGCGTTAGGTGCTATTATTATCTATAGAATAATAATCTTTACTAAAATAAATATAATTAAAGCTAACCTTTAGAATAGTACCTATTTATTCTTTAGTAGGTAGTTAAGAGATAATTTTTACACTATAGATAAAAACTTACTTATTAAATTCTATAAATTCCTTATAGAATAAGAAGTATAAATCCTAAGAAGTAGTAATTCTAAGATTATAAGTAAAATTTATAAACTTATTAACTATAAGGATTTCTTTATATAAAATAAGAAAATAATTAACTTAGTTATAAAAAAGTCTAGAAGCTTTTAAAAAAGAGTTAAAGATAATAATTTCTATAATAAGATTACTAATAACTTTAATTTTTATACCTATTAACCTATTAAACTAAAGTACTATAAAATAACTAAAAGAAAACTATAAGCCTACTATAAGAACTATATAAGAAATATATAGATACCTTATTTATTAAAAAGTCTTTATACCTTAAGATAGAATTTATACTACTACTAACTAAAAAAAGTTACTAACTTAGTTACTATATAAGTACTATTAGTATAAATCTTCTTATAATAACTAAAGGTAGTAAATTTATAGCCTATTAGATAACTAACCTTACTAAGCTATACTCTAATAACACTATATTAAAGTATAGTACTAGTTCTTATAAGACTATTAACTTAAAACTCTTAATTTTTATTAATCTTTATATATAAGTAGGTATAAATTATAGCTAATATAGTACTATAATTATAGTTATACTTACTAGTAAGCTATAAGAGTATTACTTTACTACCTTCTATAAGTATACTAGTAATTTTAATATATTAATAGTAGAGATTAAGGCTTAGTTTAAAAGAGATAAAGTCTACTAAGTCTATATAACTAAGCTTTACTATATTAACTTTAAGCTAGTTACTTATAAGAACCCTAGTAAGAATAAGCTAAAAGTCCTTAACCTCCTTATTAATAAGGTAAACTTACTTATAAAATTAGTAAAATAATATAGACTTCTAAGTAATAAGAAGTATTATAATATATTAATTACCTATTACTAAGGTATTTCTATATATACTATAGTACTTCTTAACTTATTAGTAAAATATAATATACTATATATATAACTTTATAATAGTGTAAGTAATATAGTTATAATTTATAAAGCTAAAGCGTAGTATTATACTAGCTAAACCTAAAAGGAAAATAGCTAATTCTAAGTTAACTATAAGTATAATAGTTATAATAGCTATTAGTTATAGTAATAGTAATATAACTATATATATAGTCTATATAAAAAACCTTATAAAAAAGGGGATTTTATTATAAAGAAGTACTTTATTTATAGTAAGACTAGCTATTAGTTAACTAAGTATTTAATAGAAGAATATAATATATCCTTTTAAAGATATAAAAGCTAATATTTTATAAAGACTTTACTAGGATTTTCCTAGTTCCTTATAAAATATAAAGGACTAAAGGCTACTACTTATAATAAGACTAAAGAGAAGTATAAAAGTAGTAATAAGGATACTAAACCCTATAGTAATAATACCTTCTTTACGTCTATAACCTTTTATAGTAAAGAAGTAGTTAATAGCTCTAAAGTCTTTAAATAACTTTATAATTAGGCTACCCTCTATATAATTACCTATAATAACCCTCTTTACTATAGGCTTACTATAAAAAGTAATAGTAATAGTAAGGTTATAGGTATATTATAAAGGGGTTATAATATAGTTAACCGTACGTATTAATAGGTAAGTAATAAATAAGGGGTTTTAGTTTAATTATATATAACTAAGACGTGTAACTATTATAGGCCGCTTAGTTAAATAGGCGGTAAAATATACTGTTAGCTGTAGTAGATACTATAGCTAAACTATAGCTAATAGCTATAGTAGGTTATTAGAGATAAACCCGTTAAACCTAGTAGGTTTAGTAATACTTAGTATTACAATACTAGTAACTTTCTCTTATAGCAAAAGTACTAAAAAATACCCCTTTTTTAAGTAATAATAGCTAGTATTTTTTACCTATATAAATCGTTACGTATAGGATACCTATCTATTTATTTATACCTTTACTATCCTATTAGTAATAAGCCCCTTTAGCGCCTTATTAGGTAATAACTTTATAAATCTATTAGCTAGGTTATTACTACTATAAATCTATTATATCTTATAGATTTTATAGCGTTTATATAACTAGTAGAAAGCTATTATATTAATTATAAAGCGCTTCTCTTTAGTAGTACTAAGTTTTATAAGGTATTTATAGAGGGAGTATAAGTTAGTATAAATAACTATAGGTATCTATAGTATCTTAAGTTAGTCTATAACTATTATAAGGGTAGTTCCTACTATATAGGTAATATCTACCTTAGTAACTATTACGTATACCTTAGAAGTAAGAACGCTATAGGTAACTCTTTTATACTTTATTAAACTAAAGTAGATAATATTACTATTAATAGTAAAGTAACTATTATTATTAGGGTTTTTACTAGTTAGTCTATTACTCTCCTCTTTATTTATAAGGATAATAATAAAACTAAGTTAAGACGTAAGATCTTAGTTATTTATAAAGGATCTATTAATAAAGATAAATAGTTTTATAGTTATAAAGTAAATAGGCATAAAGTAAAGTCTATAGTTAAGGTTACTTATTTACTACGTAATATAGTAGTTTAGATCTTTAATCTCTTTAGCTATAGGGGATTAGTATTACGCTATAACTAAATAGTTAAAGTAAGCCTTAGGTTAATAGATTAAAGTAATATATACCTTATGTATACATTATTTAACGTATTACTAGAGAGCTTATAGTAAATTAGGGTTAATAGGCTATAATTACTTACTTTAGCCTTTTTAGTAGAAGGTAATTTTACTATTAGTTTTAAGTAAAAGTACGCTACTATTAAAGGTAATAGTTTAGCTAATATTAAGGAATTACTTTAGTTTTACTATAAAAGTAGCCTTCTTTAGTTTAACGTCTTTATAGTAAGAGAAAGCTTTATTTATAAGGCTAATAGTATTATTAGTTTATATACTAATTAACTTAAAATTCTTATTATCTATAGAAGAAATAAGTAGGTAAGGGTTAAAGGTTAATATATCTATCTAAAGATTCTCTTTATAATAGGTACTATTTATTACCTATTAGTAAGTCTATACCTCTAGGATACTATATAGTAGTCTTATAACTTTTATAATAGTATTTAGTAGGTAAAAGTAGTATATTTCTATAGGTAGGTAAGTAAGAATTATATAGTTAAGGTTAGTAGTAGACTAGGTATACGCTTAGGTAATATTATATAGCTAAAGGATATAGCCTTTATAAAGTAAAGATAAGGTAAGGGTAAGTAGTAGCTATTAGGCTATTTACTAAATAGTTAGTAACTACGTAAGAATTACAGCCTTACTATTATTAGTATACCTCTAAATTATAAAACGTAACTTCTTATAGAGTTAGTCCTTTTTACCTTTTACTTTATAGACTATTTATAACTTAAAGATCTATATTCCTTTATATTCCTTTTTATTATAAGTAACTATATAAAATACACTATAGTCCTTAAGTCCTTTTACCTTTATAAAGTTAGAGTAGATAAATAGCTTATTAGGTGTAGTAATAACGCCTTCTTTATATAATTTTACTATAAAGGCGTAGTCTTTTACCTCTTTAGTAGTAAGAAAGGCGTAACTAATAATAAAGGTGTTAGGGGAAACCTTAGTAATAAAGGTAGTAGGGTTTTTTCTTAGTCTACTATAACCTCTTTATAGTAGTTATTCTAGTATAACTATAATAGTATTATAAACCTCTTTACCTAGCTAAAGGCCTAGCGTAATAGCTTCTTACGCTTATAGCTTATTAGTTAGTAGAAGGTTAGTATTATTAATACTACTTTCTTAGTCTTTCTCTTATATATAGTAAGGCTTAATAATAGTAATATAAAAGTCTTTTAGGCTATAAGGAAGTTTAATAGTATAAGTGTAGCTATTATTAGTAATAAGCTAAAATAGACCTTTCTATTTATATTTCTTACGCTATATATATATAAGGGATTAAAGTAAGAGGGCTATAATAGCTATAGTATTTAGGCTGTTTTATATAGTAAGCGCCTTATTAACCTGTCTTTTTATATAGATTTAGTATACTTCTTCTATTACTTTCTTTATAGCTTCTACTTACTACTAGGTTATAGGTAATAGGGGGGAATTAATAGTAATATAGGGGTATATACTAAATATAAAAAGGGTAGAAATAAGGCTATTTAGGCTAGTAGTGTTATTAATTACTTTTACTATAAGTTAA
This sequence comes from Colletotrichum cereale, assembly GCA_034509685.1. Lineage (NCBI taxonomy): Eukaryota > Fungi > Ascomycota > Sordariomycetes > Glomerellales > Glomerellaceae > Colletotrichum > Colletotrichum cereale. The sequence continues at coordinate 7,374 of JASUDE010000596.1, read as the reverse complement.
AGTATAACTTTAGGTTTAGTATTTAATTTATTATAAATTACTTTATAGGCGTAGTAAAAAGTAGCGTAATACTATTTAACTTTACTAATACTCTAATAGGCTTTAATAGGTATTTCTTTTACTTTAATAGATAACCTTTAGGTAGTGCGTTTAAACTTAGCTATATAGAAGTTAAGGCTAGCGTCTATAATAATCTAGTCTAGTAGACTAAAGTATATATTAATCTAGTATATTTATAGTACTTCTTATATATATTCTATAGTAATAAAGTATAGAAACCTTACTATATTAAATGTAGTAGCTTTATTAATAACGTAAAGTACTAGCTTATTACTATTAAAATATATTATATCTATAAGAATCTTATAGTTAAACTTATAGTTATTATAAAGGGTGAATTTAAACCTTCCTAAGGCTTTTACGTTTAGCTAGTAGTAATAGTAGAATTTATTAATCTCCTTAATTAATAAGATTTCTACTGCTTTACTAGTACGCTAAAGCACTTTATAAAGCTACTAAACTAATAGGTAGCTAAATCTATAGTAAATCTACTATAACTTAGTATTAGTTAGATAGTGATTTACTACGCTTTACTTAGGTAGTTTTAAAAGCATCTACGCGTAACCTTATTTATAAATAATAGGTACAACTATCTTACCTTTAATAAGTAAGTTAGTAAGGTTATTAAATCTAATACTAATATTATTTATATCCTTTAAGTAGAGAAGAAATAGTATATCTAAGGTTATAATATAGAAGGTAAGTTTACTAATTAGCGTAAGTACTTTTATAGCTTTAAGAGACTTAAAATCCTTACTACTACTAAAATAAATACTAGCTTTACTAGTATAAGTTATATTAAGTAGTAGTTTTATATTAAGGTGCTTATAGAGGGTATAATATTACTATTAACCTATAGTTAATACGTAGGCTGCGCTAGTGTTAGGTATAATGCCTTAGAAGGTTATTATAGTATATTAGTTATTAAAGGTAAATACCTTACTATTACTATTACTCTTTATAGTAAGCCTATAGTAGAGAGGGTTATTATAGGTAATTATATAGAGGGTAGCCTAGTTATAAAGTTATTTAAAGACTTTAAGGCTATTAACTGCTTTTTTACTATAAAAGGTTATAAATATAAAGAAGGTATTATTACTATAGGGGCTAGTATCTTTATTACTACTCTTATACTCCTCTTTAGTCTTATTATAGGTAGTAGCCTTTAGTCTTTTATATTCTATAAAAAACTAAGTAAATCCTAGTAAAGTCTCTATAAAATATTAGCTTTTATATCTTTAGAAGGATATATTACGTTCTTCTATTAAATACTTAGTTAACTAATAGCTAGTCTTACTATAGATAAAGTACTTCTTTATAGTAAAATTCCCTTTTTTATAGGGTTTTTTATATAGACTATACGTATAGTTATATTAATATTACTATAACTAATAGCTATTATAACTATTATACTTATAGTTAACCTAGAAGTAGCTGTCTTCCTTTTAGGTCTAGCTAGTATAATACTACGCCTTAGCTTTATAAATTATAACTATATTACCTACGCTATTTTAAAGTTATATATATAGCGCGTTATATTTTACTAGTAGGTTAAAGAGTACTATAGTACACTTAGGGATGCCTTAGTAATAGGTAATTAATATATTATAATACTCCTTATTACTTAGAAGTCTGTGTTATTTTACTAATTTTATAAGTAAGTTTACCTTATTAATAAGGAGGTTAAGGACTTCTAGCTTATTCTTACTAAGGTTCTTATAAGTAACTAGCTTAAAGTTAATATAGTAGAGTTTAGTTATATAGACTTAGTAGACTTTATCTCCTTTAAACTAGGCCTTAATCTCTACTATTAATACGTTAAAATTACTAGTATACTTATAAAGGGTAGTAAAGTAATACTTCTATAGTTTACTAGTAAGTATAACTATAATTATAGTACTATATTAGCTATAATTTATACCTACTTATATATAGAAATTAATAAAAATAGGGAGTTTTAAGTTAATAGTCTTATAAGGACTAGCGCTATACTTTAATATAGTATTATTAGAATATAGCTTAGGAAGGTTAGTTATCTAATAGGCTGTAATTTTACTACTTTTAGTTATTATAAGGAGATTTATAGTAATAGCGCTTATATAGTAACTAGGTTAGTAACTTTCTTTAGGTAGTAGTAGTGTGAATTCTATATTAAGGTATAAAGATTCCTTAATAAATAGGGTTTTTATACGTTTCCTACGTAGTTCTTATAGTAGGCTTATAGTTTTCCCTTAGCTGTTTTATAATCCTTTAGTTTAATAGTTTAATAAGTATAAAAAATTAAAGTTATTAGTAATCTTATTATAGAAATCGTTATTTTTAATTCTTTCTTAGAAGCTTTTAGACTTTTTTATAACTAAGTTAATTATCTCCTTATTTTATATAGGGAAATTCTTATAGTTAATAAGTTTATAAATTTTACTTATAATATTAGAAATACTACTTCTTAGGATCTATACTCCTTATTCTATAAGGAATTTATAAAACTTAATAAGTAGGTCTTTATCTATAGCGTAAAAATCGTCTCTTAACTATCTACTAAAGAATAAATAGATACTATTCTAGAGGTTAGCTTTAATTACGTTTATTTTAGTAAAAATCGTTATTCTATAGATAATAATAGCACCTAACGCTTTTCTATAGTTATTACTTAGGAGGTTGTTAGGTATTTTATTAATCTATATAATACCCTATAGTTATTTATTAATATAGTAAGTAAGTTTCTTTAGTATCTAAAATATAGCTTTAGGGTTTATAGTCTGTAGTATAGATTTTAGGGAGATTTACGCTATTTTTACTACTTTTAACTAAGATCTTATAATTCTTACTAGTACTTCTTTTACTTTAGACTCTTTATTACTTAGTAGTAATATATTTAATAGTAATCTTATAGGGAATTTATCCTCTACTAGGGTTTTTAATAAAGAAGGTTTTAGTACTATTCTACATATTATACTTAAAGTAAAGTTATTATATAAGGTTTTTATTATTTTTAACTTTACTTATAGGTTACTTTTTAGTAACTATATAAATATTAGATTGTCTAATAGCGTGTAAATTAAGGTGTTTTTTATAGTCTAGAATTAACTTCTTATAAAGCGATAAAGTTATAAAAAGGCGTAGGATAGCTACGTATTCTTAGTATCTTCTCTACTTACTAAAAGGGTAAGTTACTTATTTACTTTAAATTAGCTAATTAGGCTTCTTACTATTATATTAAGTAATAAGAGGTCTTTTTAGTAAGTAGTATAAAATAATTATAAGTTATATCTATAAGTGGTTTTGTTACATGCTTTCTATCTATAGTATAACTCTCTTTAGGCGTTTCTCTTAGTTAAATTATCTCTTTTAGTAAATCCTTACTAATCTATAGTAAATTATAGTAGTAGTTACTATAAAATTAACTACTACTAATTAGTATAGATATACTATAAGGGGTTTATAATATAGTTAACTATTATAATAGGGTGAAGTGGTCTTACGTTAAGGCTTAAAGCAGTAGGGTAAAAATAGAGTCTATAAGTAGAAAGGCCTTATAGTCGTTATAGAGAGAGTATTAACACACATATATAGTTAATATATAGTCGTTACCGTAAGCTTATTACTTTTATATACATTAGTATTTTTATAATTTCTCTATTAATACTTTACCTTTTTAGATTTCCTTTTTAGATTAGGTCTAAGAATTAAAAGACCTATTAATTAGTATATATCTTACTATAATTAGGGTTTATTAGAGGTAGGTATAGTTTTTATACTTTTCTTTTAGCCTTTTTAGCTAGTAGGCCTAGCGCTTTCTTAATAGTGCCTAGAGGTAGATTCTATCCTTTAAGATAGTAGAGATTTATCCTTTAGAAAGTAGTCTAACCCTTTTATATAGCTTATATAGATAAATAAATAATATAATATAAAACGTATTACTTCTACTATAGATATTAAGATAAAATTTAGTAACTATAAGTATTAATTTTATATAACCTATAACTTCTAATAGAGTAGTATAAAGGCTATATACTATTATACTATAAAGAATTAGGTTTATAAATCCCTTTATTAGCTTTATATATCTTACTAAAGTATTTCTCTTTCTACTTAACTAGGTTACGTATTACCTACTAACTAACCTACCTAGTGTATTTAGTAAGACTACCTATAATAATTCCTAAAGAAGAACCTAAGGAAGTTATTAGCACCTTTAAGTAGATACGCTATAAGAATATCGCTAGGAACTAAAGCATCTTAAGGTATGAATACTAAAGACCCTAAAGACCTCTCTTAAAGAGTTAAGAGTAGCTAGCTTAGATAAGTATTACTTATTCCTATATCCCTTTATCCCTTATATACGTGTATTTTATTAAGAACTAAAGGAGACCCTTTAGTTAGGTAAGAGATTCTTAGATTTAAAACATACTAATATAAATAAGAAATAATAGTAGTCTTACTAAGCTAATAAGTATAGTAAGGGTACTAGTTAGGTTAAAACTAATAAATAATAATAAGAGTAAGGAAATAAGAAGAGATATTAATAGAGTAAAATAGATATATAAAATAGCTACTAAAAGTAATAAGGAGTTATATAGCTACTATACGCTAAGAACTAAAGAACGTCTACTTAACTTATTATATAAGAAGGATAGAGTTATTATTTAGTAATAAGCTATAAACTAGTAGCTAATTACTATTAATAAGAAATAATAATTATACTATATTTCCTATACTATTTAAACCTTTCTTAGACCTAATCTAAGATATCTAACCCCTTTTACGTTAACTCTAACTTAGAGGACGGCTCCTTAAAGGGTAAGAATATTATATTTAGTCTTTTTATAAGTATAAGCTTTAATATAATATAGTAAAGAGCTTTTAACCTAAAGGAGGTTAATAATAGAGGTATATAAAGTCCTCTAAAGTAGGGTTCTTCTCCTAAGTCTATACCTATAACTACTAATAGTATAGATACCCTTATAAAACATATAATAACTATTACTAATTACCTCTAACTAGCCTAGTTAATTAATAAGTAACTAACTATTATACCTATAACCCTTTACTCTATAGGAGCTCCTAAGTTTAAAAGTAATAATATATCTAACTTCTTAGATAAATATAATAATACAGCGTCTCTCTCTTAGAAAAGTATAGCTAATAAGATTAAGGAAGTTTATATATATAGCACCCCTAACTTTACTAAGGCTATAGAATCCTACACTATAAGATAAGTCTCTTAGGATATTACTAAGGCTTAATTAATAAAGATTTTTAGATTAGTAGACCTAAAGACTTATTAAAACCCTAATAAAGAGTTATAAAACCTTATTAATAGTCTTTATATTAAAGACGATAATCCTAGCGGTATAGCAACCCTTTTATTAATAATTTAAATACTATAATATAAAGCTAAGGCTTATAGTAACACTATACTAGCTAATTTAGAACTTATATATATTATCTTTTACTATTTTTTATAGTAAGCTATATAGGCTATTACTAAAACCTTTAGCTATAAAGTAACTAAGGTACCTAAGAAGAGCTAGACGCGTGTTAAAGATACACTAGTTTAATAGTCTAAGAATTAGCTTACCCTCTAATAGTTAACTAAGTAAGTTAAATTAAAGCCTATTACGTTACTACCTTAAGTTAATAAAATAAGCTTAGCTACTAAGACGTTAAACAGCTAAGTAAATACTACTATTAGTTAAGCTATTACTTCTACTATAGATATACTTATAAATAACTTCTAAAACCTTTTAGTTAATAAGGTAGGAGTTTAGGTGAAGTTTTAGGCACTAGTTAATTAGATTACTTAGCCTAATAGCTTTATAACTCTTAATATTAGAAACCTTAACCCTATAATAAAAGGGTATTAATAATAAGGATATTCTTAGACCTATAGTAATAATAACTATAGTTATAAAGGAGGTTATTATTATAGAAGAGGAAATAGGTATAGATATATAGGAGGTTATAGTAGCTACTAAAACTACTAAAGCGTATAATAATAATACTATAATCCCTTTTATACTAATAGTACCTATTAGTTTTATAAATCTATAGTATATATTATTCTTAGATATAATAAAGCCTACTACTATATTACCTATAATATTTACTATTATAACGCTCCCTACTAGTTTATTAGTAGCGTTAAAGATTCTAAAGTTATAGTTAAGGTTAGTATTATTAATAAAGGCTAGTAGAAGATATAGCCTAATAGTAAGATAATCTTTTATTATATTCTTACTTATAAAGAATTATTTAAATTTATTATTAATGTAACCTATATTATATATTATAACTTTTAGCCTAAACTAGAAAGCAATATTAAAAGGCATAAGTCTTATGCTACTACTAAATTACTATAGGATAGGTCTATAAATTATACTTTAGTTAAAGAGGTTACCTTTATAAAAGACTATTTAGATTCCTTCTATATTACTACTTTATAAAAGCATACTAAAGACATTTATATAGTAAAGTATACTAAACCCTCTAATTATTAATATAAGCCTTATAGTACTTACTCCTAATATAAAGTACGCCTAATTAACCTACTAAACATTTAGTAACCTTAACTAGATACTACTAATAGAGTAATAGAGGTAATAGATAATAAAGACTAGTAAGAAAAAGTCCTTAATATAGTAATAACTTTAATAATAGAGAAGCCTTTAGACTCTTATTCCCCTTTTAAAGGCTTTAGTATATAAAGAAGCTAAACCCTTATATAAGAGATTATATATAAGTAAATAAATAACAAGATTTTAATACCTAAAGA